>JBBMEG010026853.1:0-23800 GCA_037832605.1 Cyclanthera cordifolia
TAGTGTAGTCATAATTCCTCGTTATGTCATTTTAGGCACCATTGGATTTTAGTAGTCCTAATTCCTGAAGATGAGACTATTTTTATTATGAACTCACTCGGTTAGAAGGCACTCGATGAGAGTTTAGCTCATATCGTGAATATGTAAATTTTTTTGTTTTTGGTTTTTTTTTTTGTTTCAATTAGCTTATTATCCTAATGTTTTCACTTTTGTTCTATAGTTCTTATCTGTGGCAATCAAAGAAGGAGTTTAGAGCAACAAAATTAATATGGAAATCAGTGAAGGTACGTAAATAAATCATATAGCTAGATTTTCTCAATTCTTGTCATGTAGAATTATTATTAATGATAAAATTTTGGTCACTAGTGCCCTCATCAATTGGGATCCATAGTGTGTGAATATTATATCCAACAAGCGCACCCCCATAAATAAACTAGTAAGTTTTTGTTTTACTTCATTAACAATTTTAGTTTATAAATTCTGCAAAACTTGTTGATTACTAATTTCGAAATATTGTTTTATGCTTTAATTTAACTCCACGAGACCATACAACTAAGAAGATATGAATGAAGTACGAATCGAATGGGCAGACTTCATAGGTAGATTTTTATTACCGAACAACTATTAGATATAGTGTAGTATTTTGAATATTATTTATATATAACATTGTACTCAAGTTATAGCATTTTGAATATTGGATATTATGTATTGTTTACTAAAGTAGTCTTTATATATATCTATTATGCAAATCTTTCTGGCGAGACAAAGTCTATTATATTGTGGATTTTGATTAGTAGTCTCTAAATATATCTTTCTAGAATTTATAGGATTAACATAAATTTTTTGGTAATCTTAAAGTTACGCCGTTATGCTGCCGAAATTTTAGTTAATTTAACTAAAGTTTGAAGTTATATTATGTTTGTAAAGATGAGCTTAGAGGTGAATACTAGGTAAAAAACGTTTGGCTAAAGTGTTCGTAAATATGAATTTTGGTGGTTTGATATTTTCAAAGCATTGTTTCTTATTTGCCTTAAAATAGACAAATCATCACTTAGCTTTTTTTTTATACAAGTTTTGATACTTTTAATGTCGGTCACAAATGATGACCTATTATAATAAACACAAGTTTAAATGAAAATGGTGACCCACATGCATATATGTGGTGACCCATAAAAATCTATTTTTTAAAATTTTAAAAGGTTATTTTTAATGTTGGGCGTAAGAACCGACATCAAAGGCTTTCAGTATCGGTCGAGACCGACACTAAAAAGAATTGGTGACGTTTTTTGAGCGACACCAAAGGCTTTTAGTGTCGGTCATGACCGACACCATATATCATTGATGTCGCTCCAAACCAACACCAATGAGCGACACTAGAGACTTTTAATGTCGGTCTTGACCGACACTAAAAGCATTTGGTGTCGGTCATCTTGCGTGACATCAAAAACTTTTGTTATCGGTTTTTGCCCGTGACTAAATGTTTTTAATGACACCAGTATTGATGACGGTCGTTTGACCGACACCAAATATGAAAGATGTCGGCATATGATCGACACTAAAAATCCAGTTTCTACTAGTGGATTATTTGCTCCTTTTTGTGTAATCTTCTTCCTCCCTTCGTCTTTTCCATCGATCTTTTCAAAAAAAAAAATGATTAAAATCTTCTTCCTCCCTTTCAGCTCAATCTATATGAAGAGTGATGAGTTCCCTGACATAGCTTTAACAAATTCCTATTTTTTTTCTGTAAACTCTATGCAATATTTGGGAACAATGGTGGATTACGCTTTACCTGTATCAAAACGAACGAGGGTGAGTCAATCAATGGTAGTAGAGGAATAGTTGTGCAGAGGCAGAAGTCGAGGGTGAAGAATAGGTCGGATTCCACCATTGATAAATTCAAGGTCTTGTTTCGAGTGGAGTTGGCAATAAAGGTAAGAAGCTTAATCGTATAATGTAGGTTGGTAAAGTTGATTTAAATGTTGGAGGATGAAAGTGTGAAGGAGATTGATGTCGTCACATTAGGTAAAGAAAGTGGGGAATGCCTAGTTCTGTGTCTTCTACCTCATAAAATGAGAAGAAAAGGAGGAACAAAACTTACTGTGCAGGAGCCAGAAGTAGTAAGGAAAAAATGAAAACAAGGACTAAACTCCAATTATGAAGATAGGAATGTTGAGATTGATGGGTAAATTATGATGATTCCTTTCTGCTTTCCATAGAGTTAGGGACGATAGTTATGTTTATTCGAATAAGACAAGAGATGTGTGCATGTTTTGTTCAAGAAAATTAAAATCTCTTCACATTCTCATATTGATGACAGATAGAGACAAACAATTTATGTACAATGATTTTGCAATTGTATGTACATCAACTATACCATTCTTCTTGAGATCGTACAAGTATATACATGTTGTACAACAGATGGAGCTCAAAGCCAAACAAATTCACTAGTACCCAATTATGTGATGGTATGTCCATGACTTTACATATATGTAAATCTCTTCGTAAACATACTTCCCATTTTATCTCATATTAATTTTCAAGTTTTCAAATCCAAAATATTATTTTTTTCATCGTTTCATAAATTTTGAATTTTAAATCAGATTTTGATAGGTATTGCTTATATTTTCTTTTAATTGTTTAATTTTGAATTAAATATTCACCTAGATTTTGTAGGTGGTTAAGAGTGAATCTAATTTTAATTAAGGTAAATAAAAAATAAATTAATTATACAGTTAACCCATAAAAAATTATAGAGAGAAGAAATCCTAGAAGCAATTCTCATTCAATGGCCATTAGTTATATAGTCAGTGAATCATACTGCAAGACTACAAAGAGCCAATTACACATCACTATGTTACTGGTTTGTTATAACAAATGAAATGTTCAAAACGACTTTGTTTAATGAATGTAACACAAGACCAAAACGATGGTATTTTAGAAAGGACAACGACTAAATGAGTTAGGCAGATTTGACTTTTTTAGATTCTCATTCTCAAGATCATCTTTATCTCCAATTTTAAATATCTTTCTTACATTCATTTCACCTTTTTCTTTCCATCTAATCTATCATCCAAAATTTTCTCTACCAAATCTTTTCACTCTTATTTTCAACTTCAAGTTCTAAACTTGCCTACTCACTTTCCTGAATGTCTCAATGGCTTTAACTTGTTATGAATGATCATCTTTAACTAGGATTTTGAATATGAAGGTTTTGTATCAGAGTGTAACTTTCCATAGGGTTTTTGCTTCGGCTCACTAGCTATTTGGCTCATTTGAATTTCCAAATTCTTTACAGCTATTTGTTGGCTTTGCATCATAGCTTCATTTTTAGCTATATACTCCTTCAAAAGATTCTCTACCATACTTTAATTGTTATGATGGGGTGCAACAGGTTTTTGATATGAAACATTTTGACTCTGCTAGTAGCCTTGGTTGTAAAGCATGTTCCGATTGCTAAACCTTGGTTGATCTTCATATGGTTTATGATAAAAATTTTGATTTCCATTTGTTCCTTGATTCTCCCAATGTGAAAACTTCCCTTGATGATTGTAGTTAATATGAAATTGGTTCTATCTATGATCATTGAACATAGCGGAAACTGGATTCTGAGAACATACATCACTATGATGAGCATCTCCACAAAAAGTACACATTCCCTTCATATGGATAAGGAATTGAAGTAGCTGGTTGTGCTGCAGCTACAGGTTAAACTTTAGCTACAGTTGCTATGCTATTATTCTGAAGGATCTTTAATGTATCTGCCATAGAAGCAATCTATGAATTCAAAGCTGTCAATCGTTCAGCTTCCACCTTGGAACCAATTCTATTCCTATTTCCTCTTGAATTTTTCCATTGGTAATTATTTTAAGCAATCCTTTCTAGAATCTCATGAGCTTCATTATAAGTTTTCGAAAATAAATCTCCATTTATTGACACATTCACACTAATTTCAAATTAGAATCCAGCCCATAATAGAAATGCTCTAGCTGAACACAGAATGGTATTCCATGATGCAGACAAGTTCTAAGTAGGCCCTTGAATCTTTCACATGCTTCAGTGATAGGTTTGTCATCTCCTTGCTCAAAATTCATGATTTCATTTCTAATTTTGACATTTCTAGTAGGTGAGAAATACTTAGCTAAGAATTTGGCTGCTCATTTTGTTCATGTGTCTACATCGTTAACTTGCAAAGTATCTAACCATGTCCAAGCATTATCTCTTAAAGAATATGAATATAAGCTCAATCTGAGATTATCTTATGATACATCAGGAATCCTGAATGAGTCACAAACATTCATAAAAGCACGTAGATGTTCGTTAGGGTCCTCTATTGGTATTCCTTGAAATTGTTCTATAGATTGTAACATCTAAAACATGACAGGTTTAAGCTCAAAAGACCTAGCTTTATTTGAGGTTTAATAGTTTCCCGCTGCGATTCATCTACGTCTGGTAACGCATAAGTCCTCAGGGCTCTTTCCCTATAATTTGCTACAATAATTGGATTCTCTACTTCAAGAATTACAGTAGGATTTGGATTACCTTGGTTTGCTGCCGCAATTCTTCCGTTTTCTCTTCTTAACCTTTGAAATAAACACTCTTGCTCTTGCTCAAAAATAATTTCTTATTCGAATTTAGCCTCATTTATACAAAGATTAACAGTACCTTCAAAATAAATGATTTCTATTAGCTCTCAGTGTAAATTAGATTTCCAAACACAAATTTTAAAAGTAAAATTGTACAAATTTCGGACAACGACGCCTAAAACTTGTTACGACCCGATCTACCTCAAATGTCTTTGCTTAAGCAATATATTTTATTAGAATACAACTACTCGAGGTTAAATTTATATGTGCACGTA
This sequence comes from Cyclanthera cordifolia, assembly GCA_037832605.1. Taxonomy (NCBI): domain Eukaryota; kingdom Viridiplantae; phylum Streptophyta; class Magnoliopsida; order Cucurbitales; family Cucurbitaceae; genus Cyclanthera; species Cyclanthera cordifolia. The sequence goes on from JBBMEG010026853.1 coordinate 4,859, forward strand.
TACACTGTCGTATTGTAATCTAACTTTAATTCTTATAAAAGGTCATTCTCCACAAGAATTTGAAAACTACATTTGAACTTGTGTTGAATATGTTAGGAAAAATTGTTTATCGATGTTGAATTGTAACTATGCAAGCAATTTGTAAAAGAACAATAAACACATGAAGACTAACAAAAATGATACGATCGGCTAAATTAGGATGCAACATAGAACTTTTAAAGGTAAGAAGCAAACAAGTGCTATACTTACACCACTGTTTTCTTTCAAAATACAGAATTAAGACATGCAAATCAAGTTAACAACAGTAGTATTAAAGTCATCTCTGACTCCTAATAAATAGCAAGGTAAATGCTGCTAATCTAATACATGTAATGCAATTCTATCCTATAACTCCTCTCGAACTAATTACATAATCAAATAAAAAATGACTTGTCAAGCGTAATTGAAATGCTATAACAATGCATGATAATTTAACACCTTCGATTCAATACTATCACAATCTTAAATATCTAAAACCTAATCCTACTGAATAGATTTAGCTCAACATCATCATAGAAAACAATTAAAATATAAAATGCAAAAAAATCATGATTAACACTCAAATCCTGTTAGAAAAACAGAATCGACAATCAAAATCAATCAAAATCAATCAAAATCACAAATCGCACTTCCGAAATTGATGGAAACAATGTAAACAACAATCGAACTTCAATTGAACTAAATAGGACAGATAGAAATCACATACAAAGTGTTGAAAGCAAAAGTTCATAGAAAAACTAATCGATTACAAAATTTAAACAAAAACAAATAAGAAGCGATGACATAGAAGAAGTTGGATTGACTAACAGCGTAATTCATGATTCTAGATTTGAATCCTCTCTTCGTCTCTGATCGCTAATTCTAAGAAAACAGTAAAACGCTCTCTAAATTTGTATCTATGAATTATAAAACCAATGGACAGAGTTCCAAAGTACTTAATTTCTAGCTCAATTCACAATATATACAAGATTTCATCAATGAATGAGATCTAATTAGCCAACCTTGGGATTTGAGCCACTCTTATGATTCTGACACATGTTTAGTAAAAGTGCATCATTTTCAACAACTCTTTTCTTCATTCAAATATTCCTCCCTTCTGTCATAATGATCCATCTAAGCATATACAATGACTTCTTTCACTTGATAATCCATAACATCTGCTTTAGCAAAAAGAATTCCAGAACTTAGTTGAAGTAATCAAAAAATTATTAATCACACAATCATGACAAGATAACAAATAATTGTTGAAAAATCACAAGCAACATAAATTTTACTGATTCACAAGAATGCATACAAATAACAATGCTTTCGCAATTAAGTTGATAACATAATCTCAACTATAACACCAATTTCTCTGAAAAACTCTGAAAGAACTAGCAACTAACTCTCATATATGAGAATTATCAATGGCAGATGGGTGACATGTGTCGACTCTGAAAATGTCAAAAACCTACTTGGCATAATCTACCAAAAACTCTCCCCATGTGCTATAGTGGCTTGTTGATAAGTATTCGATACAAATATTTTTTATGCCAAATCTGAGATTTATTTTTTAATATAATTGTTATTTTCAAAGTGAAATTAAATATAAATGTTATAGTCTTATTTTTATGATATCAATAAACACAATTTGAAGATTTTTATCAAACATCTCTAGAACATATTGAAATGATAAATTTACAATATCATGATATTTAATAAAATTTAGATTTGACCAATATCTTTGGAAGATATTGGAAGATAATTAAAATTGGAATATATTCAATATTTTGAATATGATACAAAACTTTTTTAGAAAATATTTTTATCTTTTACAAACCTAATATTTTCGAAAAATATAAAGGTATATTTTATGAATAATATTTTTGGAAATTTATGGTTACCCATATTTTATGGTTAATATTTTTAGGAAATATGGGTAAACATAGATTTTAAAAGATAATTAAATAAAAATTATAAAATTAAATCAATTATCTTTGAATATTTTTTATGGTTAACTTTATGAAAATCTTTATCTTTAAGTTTATTTAAATATTAAATTATTTTTGGAAAATATTTGGAAAATATTGAAAAGGATTAGTTCTTGCCTAGGCAAAGATTCAGAAAGATCAAGAAGATGAAGACTTAAAATATGTCTTAGTGTACAATATGTAATAGGGTTACAATTTAAATTTCCTAGAAATATGTCAAACATTAAATTGATCATTAACTATGTAAATTATATGTAACTTTGCATGTCTTGATTGTTGCATAAAATATGTCATATAGATTTAAAATCCCGCCACAAGTTAAAAGATTCATGCATCCTAAATATGTCTTAAATATATCAGATATATTTTAGGAATTGAATTACATATTTAGGACGGTTTAGCATATATATCTCACAAATAAATATTGAATGTTTATTTATTAATTATGCTAAATGTATGGATTATGTTTTTGAAAAATTATTTTTCAAAATAGAACAAAAAAATGTTCATTTTAGATCAGCTATAAAAATGAATATATTTTTGTGGAATGGTTTTAAAAGAGGTAGAGCCAAATAATCCATAAGAGTGATTAAAATTAATTGTTATCACTTGATTCTTTAGTTATTATGATTAACTAAAAAATAATTTGATTCTATAAGGATTGGTTGGAAGGGAACCCTGCCTAAAGATAGTTTTGTCAAGGATTGAGGTACTTAAGATGAGGGTTTACGAAGCACCTCTACCTGAAAACCAGACTTGAGGGTTGAAACGACAATGAATTATCGATCACTTTGTGCAGGCTCAAATTATGTGATTAGTTTTTAGTGTAAAAACTTGGAAATTCACAATAAAATCAATCTAACCAAAATAGGTAAAATATTGGAACTTAGATGAACAAGATTAGCCTAGTTTATCTCAGTGGGAGGAAACCCTATTTCAAAATAGATAGTGGGAGAAGAATTGGTGTCAACAGATCCTACGATCTCTATAAAAACAAATGCATCATGAGATCCAGTGAGGCTACATGTCATCAGTTTAACTCGGCCCCCTCGGTGTGTGTTCACTAGGGTCAATATCAGGGCGAGTTTCTCGAAAGGGATAGAACTAAAATTTTAATTGGTATTCGACCTATCATTTAATGACACATTAACCGAAGAAAATTTATAACATTTGGAAAAACCAAATCAACACGAGTCTTGTTGTGGATGGCAAGAAGATTGTTCAAATGGAGGATAGTACTCCAAAACCTATAGCCTATGCAATGCGAATGTTCACAAAATGCATATCCATTGGCAAGGTGGCAATAAAATGGTCGAGTCTATATGTTGACATACGTCTTTGTCAAGAAGCCTAAAAGCAATGTGACAGCTTATGACAAGATGTGTGACTTTTATTCTCACTCACACTTTTGGTAGCTCAAATACCCTTGGGGAATTGATATGTTTTTTATTTACATTCCCTTCCAGGATAGCATACATACTTATCTGCTTACTTTCCATAGTTCTTAGAATGACACACTTGATCAGAGAGGTACACCTAAGCAAATGAAATCATGGCATACTTGAGAAAAGTAGCACACTTAAGCAATTGGAACAATCTTAGAGTTAAAGCATTGACTAAGTAGAGGAATACTTTTAGAAACCATTACTATCGACCTTTTTTTTACACTCAATGCCTTCCACATTGGCTATCCCCAAGTAAAATTTTGGTCGGTTAGGGAATTAGGTTTCCTTCATCCCAAACTTGAAGTCTTCATTGACCCCCAAACGTAGAGTTTTCTAAGTTTGGAGAAATGATATCTAAGCTATCAGGTTAAATGTTGAGTGCATTCTTAGTCCATTACTCTAGACAAGGATTAAGCCAATTAAAGGTTAGGGATATTCTAGAAATTACCTAAGACCAAAAGTTTAAGCTAGGCTAAATAGTTTTGGTTTGCTCAGATATTTTTAAGAATAGAACTAAATGCTAAGAGTAACGTGACAAACATTGAATAACAAAAATGTTAATGCATACAACAATCAGTGCTAACAAGTATTATTAAGTTGATGAACTTGGAACATGTAAGTAGCAGAAAATATCAAAGATAACTCAAGAGAAAACAATAGATGATGATTCTAAACTAATCCTAAATCTAATGTTATCCATTGCGTGGGACATCGGATTAGTTACACAAGTCAACATAAAATAGATTAAATAGAACTTATTTATTCATTACTAGCATTAGTTACAAAAAATTGACAAAAATAATTTACAAGTAATGACATAAAAATTATAAAATGTAAGAGGACTTCTTTTTAGAAGATATAGCTATGACTAGAGGAACTGTCTTCTTCTCTGATTGGTGATAGAGGCTGCCAAGGTTGGGTGACTTCATGTGGGAATATTGAGTATTGGATGTCCCTCGCATCCCTCTCAACCACTCGCTTTAGTAATGCATCTTGTCACTTTGCATATTCCCAATATGTTTGAGCTTGAGCGAAGTGACGCTCTTGTTGGCTCTTCATCTTCGCTTGTTGCTTCAAGACCTCACTGACTCCAACTACTACTACTTCTACACTTTGCTGGCCCACAACCACCCTTGTTCTTGATTCACCTGTTTGGTTGGGTGGCATCGGCTGCTGTTGGCTATACTATTTAGTCAATGCACATGAGATGTTGGAAATTGTGGGGGTAGGGGCATGCATTTAAACGCGGGGGAAGCGTGTGAATAACAAAAACTTCACATTAATTAATCTAATTAATTAACTTTAGATTAAACCAATTAATCTGCATGCAATATACCCTAGGTGATTGACATGTGGTAAATAAAAACTCACCATGGTTTATACCTCTAATCAATTATGGCGGGTCTTTATGCTAGAGAGGATCACGATCAATTCCCTAAACCTATTGAGTAGCATCACGATCAATCCCTGGACCTTCTTGAGTAGTCTCCTCCAATCTTCCCGTGCTTGGTGGGAAGCTTTGTAGAGAAGGGAGCTTCGAAGTATTTTTCTCTCATGGAAAAAAAGAACTCAATTGCATAAACCTTCTATTTATAGTAGAAAAGTGAATCCTTAAATTAGTTTTATGATAAAAGATATTATGAAAAATCAAAGATTTACCCATCCTAATTTAAAAAATTAGTTTTATTTATTTTTAATTGATATTTAGTTAATATTCTTAATTTAATAATTATCCAATAATTATTAAACAAATATGTCTGATATATTTATTAATTCGGCTTTAAATAATTATCACAATATTTATTTAAACTTTAATATGTACAACATATTATTAGCAGAGTTCTCTCAATAATTATTTATAATCAATTTATCCAATAAATTAATTTCTACTTCTTAATATTGATCTCAAATATTTAATTAATATATCAAATATATTAATTAGTTAAGTTTATCCATTAAACTTAAAACTCCTATTAGTTATGTCCAACATAATTAATTTGTGAATTTGAACTCTTCAAATTCATTCTCTAATAAAACAGCGTACCAGAAATTGAGCTAGCCTGGGGACTGGTGAACCTGTAGTTTGGAAGCTACAACGACTTGGGATCTAATCCCTACTCGTTAACATCAGGCTTATTCCACTAATTAAAAGCATGTGATGAACTCTCTTGCACTATAGGACAAGTTAACATCCACGAATATAATCGGTCATCTGTCATATGATCTTTCACAAGCTTGTTCGTAATTCACAACTAAGACAAGAAATTCGTTTCACCCTTGTGATTACATCTTTCTCCTTAAGCGCCTTTGATTCCTCTAATGAACAAGTTTTTTATAGTCATAATATAAACCAATGTCATCTCAGGCCAATGAGAGGCTTGTACTCTTTATTCAAGTCTTAGAATCAATTGATAAGGGAACAACTCTACATCTTCCACAATATTAGGGAAGGCGTTAATTTCTTTTTGTGACGTTGCGTTCCTAGCCACTCACTACGACAATCCCCAACTTGAGAGACTTATTGATCCAGTGTTGTTTGACTGGTCTCACCCATGCACATCAAAGGGCGCTTTCATAAAGCAGGAGTTCGCAACCCACTCATGATTAAGATCACATCGACATATGATCATCCTTAGCAAAGTAGTTGATACGAGTCTATAACGAAGCTCGATCATAAAACTTTTGGTCCAGTTATATTCAAAAACTTCTAGTCCAGTCATATGCAAAAACTTCTTTTCGCATAGATGCCCCCACTCACATGTCTCCATATGAACAACCAGGATCAGGTTGTTTGCAACAATTGCAAAGCAGGCCGCACCCATAGTGTTACCAGGACTTAGGCACCCTAGCCTTAGTCCATATAGTGTAAACAATTTAGGTTATACATTTGGAACTAGATCCACTTGTATGTTTCACATACTTGTCCAAGTGTTCATATTAATAACCAAGGGTTTATCAACATTAATCCAATTAATGTGATAAGGTTGAAAGAGGTTTAAATATTAAGTACACAAATTTATGAAAAAATAATAAATTTTATTAATAATTGAAAATGACATTAAATGTCTAACATTAAATGCTCGTTCTTAAATATACAAACTACTAAGCCTTTAGGGCACAACCCCCAACAATGGTGTGTAAGAAGAAGATCTTTCATTGCTTCTTGTTGATGTAGCGCTTGATTTCTCCCTCTATGATGTAGCAAACATCGATGTTGAAGCCCGTATGCAAAACGTACAACAACAGTGCATGAGTCTGTTGATATCCGTGTCATGCGTGGTTGGCATCACACTAGACTTCACAAAGTTCAACCAGCAATGCGTCTCTGCATTTAGGTATGCTGTTAGCACTATTCTTTCCCCAGATATGATCCTCCACATTACTCTGACACTTTTACTACGTCTAAGCATTCCTTCAATTGTGCCTCCGTGGTCTTGGCAACTATGGCTTTGTACTATATATTCAGGTTGCCCTTTAACTTGAGTTCCTTGTTCCATGCAATAGCACTTCGATTGATCGATACTCCACAAACTCGACAATGGAGCTTTCTCTCCTCATTGATGTTCACGTAGAATTCACGAACCCATTCTGTTCTTGTCTCTATGTTCAGTTGTACGAATGTGGCCCATTTGTGCCTAGCAATGATGCTGCTAACTTCTTCTAGCAACCCGGTTCTGAGGAAGTCATGTTCTTAGAGGAACATTCTGTCTTGAATAAGACAAAGATTTCCTTCGCCTTGGTCGAGACCAAGTTGATGGTCCGCGACACATCCTCCACAATGTCCTTCCGCTTTTTCCATGTGAAGGACATTCCTATAGAGGCAACAATTACCTTCCACTTCCTTTTCCTCTTCGATTCTTGTTTAATCGACTCAGAAGTTTTCTCATTCTCTTCTTCCCCTTTTGTTTTTCCCAACTTTTCCTCCACTCAATACTTATGGTCAGATTCAACCCTCTATACAGGCTCAGGCATGTATAACTCATCCTTAGTTATGGCTTTAGCTTCAGTCACCCTTTCAACTTCTTCATCATTGCCCTTGCATGCATTCTTTCCTCTCTAGCCTCTTCCACTGAGGTGTTTTTTATCTCGTCCATGACTTGTTCCTTTTTATGCTGGCTCGAGAGACTGTCTAAGCTATTTGCTCTAGCACTGAACCTTTCAAATTCATTGACCAATAGTCTGAAGTAGGATGGCACTTATTGGTTCAGAACCGCTTACCTCTACTCGAATGGCCTTCACATTCACGTTGCACACCGCAGATTGTGAGGCCTCTACTTTCGCTCTTCTTTGAATCAGAGAGACGTACACCTCATAAGATTCTAGTTTAGGATTGAACTTTTCTTTTTCGATGCAGTGAAAGCGAACAATTTGAATCTTGTGTTTGCAATCATTTAGAATTAGTGAGATTGTAGAGAAAAAGATGCATAATTTTGAAAATTTGATGAATTGAGGTGATTTCAAACGAATTCTAAGTCGTTAGAGAGAGATTGAGAAAGTAGAATGCAATTAGGTTCAAATTGGACTTTATTTGAAGCTTAAATAGGCAAAATGTTGGGGATATGTTCGTTGTACTTCGACATTACCGTTGTTAACTACATTACCGTTGTCCCAACGACTAGTTCAACATTTTTCGCCTTTTTCTAAATTCTAGTCGTTGGGGATAAACTAGTCATTATAATGACTATTTGACACTTGTATGGGTCTCTAACGGCTATATTTTTTAAAAATCCAAAATGTAATACGTTGCTCCAATGCTGTTCGCATTGCTTTTCGCTAAATTCTAATATGATCTGGTCATCAATGCATCAAACTTTTTTTATAACAGAAAGAAATAAACAACAATAAATAAAGAAAGGAAATTATAATTTACAAATGAGGCAATTAAACAATATATATGATACGTACTACATTGGGGATGTCCCTCGCATCCAGATTGTGCTAATCTTTGGCCAATTTAAAGGAAATGCATCCATGTTGGATTTCTCCCCCTAGTAATTTTTTCTTGATGCCTTGGATCTCAACTACTCCATTTTCATGTACTTGTATAAATCGATAGGGTCCAATTCATTTAGACTTGAGTTTTGTAGGAAAGAACTTGTTTGTTCTGGTTAGAATGTCTTAGGCATTATGCGCTTATTATGCCACTTCTTTGTCTTCTCTTTATACATTTTGGAGTTTTCTTATGTCATTTGCCTGTGCTTTTCTAATTCAAGAAGTTATACTTTTCTCGTGGTTCCTGCTGAAATTAAGTCCAAATTTATCTTCTTGAGTGCCAACATGCCTTAGCTCTAATGCTATTAGGAAATGACAAGCTTTTCGAAATACTAATTCTATCAGGAAATGACAAGCTTTTCCGAATGAGTATTGAATGCGGTCCTATAAGCCCATAGGGCATCTACTAGTCTTCAGGGCAATCTTTCCTTATAGAACTAACTATCTTTTTCAATATTCCCCTAATTTCATGATTTGAGATTTATACTTGTCCATTTGTCTGGGGATGGTTGGATGTTGCAATACGATGTTTTATATTATACTTGTGCAATACACTAGTGAATGCCTTATTAACGAAGTGTGATCCCTCGTCACTAACTATGGCTTTAGGTGCGAAGATATTCTTATAGAGGAACTTAATGTCAGTCTTTACATCATTTAATGAAGTTACAATGGCTTCCATCCATTTAGAAACATAATCAACTACAACTACAACTACAATATATAAGTTGCAAAAAAAAAAAAATGATGGAAATGGGCTCATGAAATCAATGCCCTAAACATCAATGAGTTCAACTTCAAGAATGTAATTCATTGGCCTTTCATTCCTTTTGCCTATATTCTCATTTCTTTGACACTCATTACATGTTTGAACATATTGATGAACGTCTTTAAAAACGGTAGGTCAATACAATCCTGATCTATAATTTTTTGCTGTTGTTTTTGCTCCTCCAAAGTGACCTCCTTAAGGTGAAGTGTCATATGCTATGAGTATATCTAGCATTTCATCTTCCCTTATACCATCAACACATTGTTTATACATATAAGGTTCATCCAAAAAATAGAATTTGAAGTCATGTAAAAAACGTTCAACTGTTGCTTGGATAGTATGTTGTCTTAATACTACTGCACATAAGTTAGCTATGTCAACAAACCATGGAGTTTGAATAACATCCAGCTTCAGTAACTGCATCACATTCTAAATGCTCTAGGCGTGACAAATGACCCGTAACCAAATTATCACACATATTCTTATCTTTAATCTCGATATCAAACTCTTAAAGTAATAGAATCCAACGAATTAATCTTTGCTTGACATCTGGTTTGGTCATAAGATACCAAATTCCTAGGTGGTCTATAAAAATAATAATCTTTTATCCAATTAAATTCGATCCAAATTTCTCCAATGCAAACACCACTGCCAACAATTCTTTTTTTGTAGTGGTGTAATTAACTTAAGCTTCATTCAACGTCTTGCTTGCATAGTAGATCAAATGAAGTAACTTTTCCTGTTTTTTGTAGTCGTGCAATTTCGAGAAGCTCACATAACGATTTAGAGATTTTGGAGAAATCCTTAATGAAGCGTCTATAAAACCCAGCAAGACCTAGGAAATTTCAAATTTCTTTCACCGTACTAGGAGGTACAAATTTTTCAATACACTCAACTTTAGTTGGATCAACCTTCATTCTTAATTTAGAAATTAGATGCCCTAGAAAAATTCCTTCACTCACCATGAAATTACATTTTCCCAGTTTTGAACTAGGCGAGTCTTTTCACATCTTTTAAGCACTTGTCCTAAATTCTTGAAGCAACTATTAAAGAAGTTCCCAAAGACAATGAAATCATCCATAAATAATTTCAAAATATCCAATACCATATCAAATAATACTACCATCATACATTTTTGGAATGTTGCAAGAGAATTGCATAGGCAAAGGGCATTCTCCTGAAAGTAAATATTCCATGAAGGCAGGTGAAAGAATTTTTCTCCTGATCTCTACGGTCTATTGTTATTTGGTGATACCCTGAATACCTCTGTTCACGACCTTATCTACCTCAGTTTACTTTGCTTACGTAATATAATGTTGTCAAAATTAAACTACTTGAGGATGAAATGTGCAAGTATACATAATCATGTTGTAGCCAAGCTTTAATTTTTATAAAAGGTCATTCTTCATAGGGATTTGATTATGTCTCACTTCTAAGTCAAAATGCAAGAATTATGGTGACAATTTGGTATAATTCTAATACAAAATGGTAAATGATTAAAAATACAACAACAATCAAATCAACTAGCAATAACAACAAACACGAATTCAATGGATTAGAATATTAGCTAGATTAGGAATATGAAAATTAGATCGATATAGCTTTGAATGCTCTGGCAAGGAATGAATCACTGCTTTACTTAAACGATTAACTTTCTCGAGCTAGAACATTTACTAACTCATGTCAACAACATTAGTACAAATGTCATCTCTGACTTCTCATCAAATAGTGAGAGACTAACCTAATGAATGCAATGCATATCTAGTCTTTAAACCTCCTCTCAAAGCGATTGATAGATCTTGTAGGGATTAACTCATTCTTATCATTTTGAACAATAGTCATTCCACCTTTTGTGGTACACATTGGACATGGTTAATTGCTGTCCACAATTAGATAGATGACCCCTACATCCAACCACTTGATGATTTCTTTCTCAACAACTTCCCTTATAGCAGGATTAATTCTACATTGTTGAACAACTCATCTATCTGCTTCTTCTTCCAAATTAATTTTATGCATGCAGAAAGATGGTTAATTTCTTCTATGTCTGAAAACGTCATACCAATAGTTTTCTTATGTTGTTACAACGTCTAGCAAAAAAAAATTTATGGTTTTAAAGTTGATGAGATGATGATTTGAAGAGTTTTTTTCTTCCCCCAAATAAGCAAACTTCAAATTGTAAACGCCCGACCTCGACAAGGGTCTCATCTAGGTCTATACCCTAGATGCTTGAGTGAAAACACATGCTAAATAAATGCTTCTTTAAGGAAAATCATTTAATAGTTCAATAAATTCAATTGCAAATAGGGTATCCAGTTCGTAAAATGATTAAATAAAAAAAAAATCAGTAAACACATGTCTCTATGAGTTCTAGTAAACAGTATGAAAATAAGTAATGCAATGTAAGAACAAACAAGAGAGTCCCATGGTCCCTGCAACATCTTGATCAACCATCCTAATAAAGCTCGACGTACCTGTGGAAGCCCATAGATAAAAAGGTGAGTTGTTAACTCAGTAAGGATCCCTAACTTGGGATCAATATAAGCATGAATAAGGTAAATAAACATGAATGCAATATGCAACCAATGAGTCAATGAATGATGATGTCGGGGCAACATTAAATAAGGCTTCGCCAACCCGGTCTTGACACGGTACTTGATAGCATGGGCATCCCATACAACAGAATTCGCCTACCAGGTCTACTCTTGAGGATACAACATACTTGTGTATCGTTGATTTAGGATTGCCAACCAGGTATAGTCTAGACTACACAGTAAGCCTATGCATCGTTGATTTAGGATTGTCAACTGGGTCTTACAGTAGAAGATTAATTGTGAGCTTTCATAGACAATTATAATCATAAAATGAATGGATGCAACATTCTTACAAATAGAATAACGTGTGCAACATATAATTTTGATGTTCTGAACCCAATTTTGATAGTATTAGGTGCTAGTTTTGACCTGTTAATTTGTTAGAGCCTCGTTCGTGTGCTAGCCTTCGTTGATCGTTGATTTTGAGCTTAGGAGCTCATTCGTGGGATCGACTAAGGTAAGACACACATATCCTCAACTCGAGATCGTGTGGTTTAATACATGAATGTACTGAAATATGATGTATTGTGTGATGATTTTTAAATTGATGGATGTTTGTATAAATTGATTGATGATTGGTTTAATCATGACTACATGAGATAAAGCTGAACATGTGAATATCGATATGAATGTGTGATTATCTAAATATGCAATGATGTTTGTTGAAGCTAATTTTGATGAGATGTCTTGTTGATGATATTGAATTGTGGTAATCTGTTTAGGGTGCGTGTTAGGCAGGGATGTTCCATAGAGAACTAGTCTACACACTACCGTCCTATTAAGGACCTATTTATTGTGTTGTATCATTAAAGGCCTATTTATGGTGCATATGCCCGAGATGTTTCATAGGAAGCTAGTTATACACCACCGTCCCATTGGGGACCTATTTTTTGTATATCTCATCAGAGACTTATTCATGGTGCGTGTGGCTAGGATGCCCCATGTTGGGCTAGCTATACAACGTCGTCCCATTGGGGACCTATAGTTGTTGTCTCATAGAAGACTCGCTTATGGTGAGTGTGTTGACATTGCCATCCTAGAGAAGACAGTGTGTATTGGGCAGATGTGGTCGGGCTCGAGTGTCAGATAGAGAACACAGAATAGATAGTGGGTTGTTGAACTACGATGTAGAGACACATTTCCCCTAGCTCCAGGCGATATCCTCGAGTAGGACGATGTGAGGAAGATTAGCCGACCTGGTTGCTCCATCTGCCAAGTTAGATCTACCGTGTTCCTAGGAAGCATGCCACAATGAGGGTAGGGAAGATATCCTATGGGGAGGCGGGTGGATCAACGTCTCGTCTTGAGTGTATAAGGCCTGACGATAACCAGGTAGCTCTGCTCACCAAATTCCACCATGGACAATGTCGCCTAGATTGCTTACCCAAGCAAGTCATAGAACTTTAGAGGGTGTTTTTGGTTCTTGGCATAGGCTTGAACCGCTCTGCGTGGTACATGTCGGGAACATGGTCATCTGACCTGGCATTAAGAGGCTTGGGTCATTGAACCCCTTGATTGATTATTTATTGAGCTTGTTGTTATAGGTATTCTGTTGATTTCATGTTTTAGCTATACTCATGTCTGGTCTCGAGTTAGAGGTCCTTACTAAGTTTTCACGAACTGACCCTTTCTATTGTGAAATTTCACAGGTATGACACGTCTATACTAGAATGAATGATCGAGCTGAATTTGACCATGAGCACCGCTGCACTATTTACTGTTTTATTTTTACTTATGTTCATTCTACATAACTTTCAAGGCAAGTGTTGGTTTTTTATATTAAAAGGATGTCTCATTGTTTTGGATTTTACTCGGGAACCCTTAATCTGTTTTGAGAACTTTTGAAATTAATTGCAGTTCTTCCATTTATTTTAATATTTTGTTTACGAACATACCCATGTCATCTAAGTGTTGAAAATTTATGCATTAGGGAAAAGACCTCGGTTTGGACCCTTAGTTTGGGTCGGGTCTTTACACAATAATGTTACCAGGACTTAGGTGCCCTAGCCTTAATCCATATACTATAGACATTTTAGGTTATTAACTTGGAACTAGAACTATTTGTATATCCCACATACTTGAAATTAATCCAATTAATGTTATAAGACTGGCGTTTGAATATTAAATGCACAATTAATTAAAATAATAACTATTATTAATAACCAAAATTTAACATTAAATGTCTAACATTAAATCTTTGTTATTTAAGTACAAACTACTAGGTCTTTAAGGCAGAACCTTTAACAATCTCCCACTTGCACTAAAGCCCTAGTAAGACTATTACATGTTTAATCAAAACACCAAGTCCATACTAGCTCTGGACCTTAGAAGACGCGTCTTGTAGACCCATACTTCTTAGATAACCTTCGAACACTTTAGCCGGAAGAGCCTTAGTAAAAGAATCAGCAACGTTGCAGTCGTATCAATTTTGGTGAAAACCACTTCGCCCTTATGCACTATCTCTCTGATGAGGTGATATTTCCTATCTATATGCTTTCCTCTTTCATAGCTTCTAGATCCTTGAAATTGGCCAAATTTGCGGTGTTATCACAATACAAAGTGATTAGCTTATCCATGCCCGCAACTACTTCCAAATCTGCTAGGAAGTTTCTCAACCATACGACCTCTTTTACTGCTTCACAAGCAGCTATGTACTCAGCTTTCATAGTGGAGTCTATAATGCATCCTTGCTTGATGCTTCTTCAAACTACAACTACGCTATTAAGGGTGAACACTGATCTTGATGTAGACTTCTTTAAGTTTTTATCAATCTGAAAATCGGAGTTTGGGTACCTAGTAAGGATCAAATCTTTTAGACAGTACACAAGCATATAATTCCTCGTTTTTTAAAGATACTTCAGTATATTTTAACCGTCGTTCAGTGATCCAATCTATGGATTTGAATGATATCTACCAACAAGTCCTACCACGTAGCAGATGTCAGGCCTTATTGATAACTCTCAAAATAGATAGTTATCTAGCTTAATTTTACTTTTTAGTCATGCATTTTAAAGGTTAGTATTATAAGAAAAGCATGAAAATAGGAAGTAATCAGGCTAAAAACATTACTTTGTCAGTTTAGGTACGATAAATATGGAAAATATGGAAATTTCACTTTTATCATGCGAAATTGGATGTTTTTAATCATTTTATTGCCAAAATCTCATCAAAGTTATGAGCATTCATAATAGTATAGGAATACAGGTTGCTGAGAGCATTGGCCAAGTTAGGACAATCCTAATGTTGGCCGCATTTTCAATGTTAGCCGCATTTCTGAGGGCATTCTCAATGCTGGTCGCATTGCCAAAGCTAGGTGCATTCCTAAAGGACAGTGCAGATTTCCAGAGTGACAAAGCGCAGTGCATTCCCAATGTTGGCCGCATTCTACCCACATCCAAATTAATGATTGAAGAAACACAAATTATTATATTACGTGGATCAAGGATAGATTGAACGACCATGATTTGTTGCTGCTTGCCCAAGAAAAAGTAATTTGACAGCAAGTGAAAGACCATAAAAAATAGCACCTATATCAAAGAAAGTGGTGATTGGGTGGGCAAAATATGGGAATTTTGGGCCTATATAAAGGACCCTCATTAGCAAGCTCAAGTCGTCAAAGTTTGAGTCAATGTGTAAGTCAATGTTTGTTCTTTTTATTAAAAAAATGTGAAAGAGTGAATTACCTATTGCTAGGGACATTGCCATTGCGCATGATATTATAACCAACTTAATTGTCAAGAAGTTGAAGTGTAAGGTAACTGCCTTACCGTCCCAAAATTCATATGAGTGACACATATGCAATGAATAGTTCCTTAACTATTCCTTTTCTCACTTACTTTCAGACAATTTCTGTGACATACTTTATTTTTAATGCAATTTATTTTTATTGTTTGCTTTACGTTTATGCTTTTATTTTATGTGTGAATGATGTTGTAGTCTCATGTAGAGGTTATCTTTTGTTTAATTGGAACATAATCAATATCCGGATACGCCATTAACGTTACACACATTCCTGTTAAGTATTTGCAAGTTATGTTTTAAGTAGATTAGTGATGAGAAGGTAGAATTACTGTTTATAAAGTAAGTATACTAACTAACAAGGTTGACCAGTCATCCAATTATCATTTACGCTTTACTTTGCTATCGGGATCGAAGAAGGTAAAATGAAAGGTCTTTACTGTTGTTATTAGGTTCGCTACTCGATAATGTTACCAATGCGTCGGACATTGATAATGTTACTCAAAACCAAAATGTTAACCCCAATTCGATTGTGGATGAAATGGATAGGACTATCAGGGTTCCAAACCCTATAGCAAATGTTCTAACCTTAGACATTGTAAGGCCTGAGATTAGAGCAAGATCATTTGAGTTGAAAACCTGTGATTTTTCAAATCATTGGTCAATTAAATGGTTTTGTATCTGAAGATCCTCATTAACACTTTAGATCATTCCTTGGAGTCATTGACTCATTTAAAATACCTGATGTAACACAAGATGTCCTTAGACTTACTTGGTTTCCTTATTCCTTAAGGGACATTGTTAAAGTTTGGGTGGATACTCTACCTCTTAGCATTATCACATCTTGTGAATCACTAGCTTAAAAATTCATTACTAAGTATTATCCTCCGACTAGAAACCTAGAAGTATGTAACGAAATCATAAGATTTAAGGAGTATGAAATGAAACAGTTAGTGAAGTCTAGGAGAGATTCAAGGAGCTATTGAGGAAGTTCCCTAACCATGGTCTACCTTATTCCATTCAAATATAGCAATTTTACAATGGGTTAGAACTAGCTACTTGAGTAATGCTAGATGAATCAACTAATGGTTCTTTTCTTAGAAAACCATATAATAAAGCTTATAATATCATAAAAATTGTGTTTATGGACAATTTCCAGTGGACTAAAACTCGCAAATCCACTACTAAGAAAAGTGAGAAAGCTGATTCTGGGGCACTTACCTCGATTCAAGTGTAAATGACCGCAATGGGCAATGCAATGAAGAATCTTTAATTGCAAACTTTGCAATTGTAGAATGCGTCAGCGATTAGTCAATCACTTGAGAAAGCCTGTGTGTTTTGTTGTGAGTTAGAAAGTCCCTATGTTTGTTATCATAATCCAGCCTTTTATATGTACATGAGGAATGGAAATCCTTTTAAATCTCAAAATTCTCACTAATATCAAAACCATTAAACACATAGAGGGAGGAATCAATCAGGTTTGTCTTGGTCAAATTCAGCAGGTGCACTCAACAATTGTTTACCTAAACAAAAGTAAATAATTCATCCTATTTTGGAAACTAAAACCAAAGGTATGAGAGCCATTTTCAATAACCAGAATTTTCAAAAGCCAATTCCTCAACAACAAGCTCCTAGAACTTCCCTGGAAACCATGTTCAAGGAGTACATCATTAAGATTGATGCAACTATAAACAACCAATAAACAACCATGAGAAATCTTGAGTTGCAAATTGGTCAGATAGAATTAGAATTAAGGATGAGACCTTTAAGAAAACTTCCTTCGAATACTGAACATGCTAAGAGGGATGGGAAGAAGCAAGTTGAGGCTATTGAGCTTAGAAGTAAGAAGTCTTTGAAATGAGAGAAGAAGTAGTCGAAGGAGAAATTGAAGGTTGAAGTTAAGGTGAAAGCGAGCAGCGATGCCATTATGGAAGGCATCACAACTGCGGAAAATGCCATAAGCAAAATTTTGGGAGACTTAGCTATAGACAGAGAGGAAAGTAGCAAAGTCAAAACCCCAGCAATAGACAATTCAACCAAGGATAAAGATAAAGAAGAGGAAACACCTATGTTTTAACTCTACCTCATCCACTTTATCATCAAAGGTTGAACAAAAAGAAGAGAGATGAAAAATAATTTAAAAAAGTTTTAGACATTCTTAATGAGATTCACATCAATATCCCATTGGGGGATGCATTGAGGAAAATTCCTAATTACTTTAAGTTCTTGAAAGATGCTTTCTTAGAAGAGTAAATTTGAATAATTTAAAATTGTTTCTTTTTCTGAGAAATGTAGTGATATAGTCAAAAGAAAGATTTCGAGGAAGAAGGGAGATCCAAGAGCTTTTACTATACGAGTTTTGATTGGAGTTAAATCTCTAGGCATAGCCTTATGTGATCTTGGAGCGAGCATTAACTTAATGCCATTGTCTATTTATAAGGCATTTGGCATTGGTGAAGCTAGGCCTACCACAGTACACTCCAACTTGCAGATAGATCTGCTAAATATCTAGAAGGGAAAATTGAAGATACTTTGCAAGTATATAAGTTCATATTTCGTGCAGACTTCATAGTCTTAGATTATGAGGCTGATGAAGATGTCCTCATCATCCAAGGACACCTATTTTAATATTTTTGATTCATATTTCAATGAAAGATCAGCAGGTGAAGTTTAATATTTTTCGATTCATTAAAGTACCTGTTGAGTTTGAAAGTTGTTTAATGTTAAGTTCAAGTAAAGAGAAAGTTGATGAAGTTGTAGATGAGAAATTGACTGAATGCTCTTCGTATTGGGAGAATGCAGAAACAATGTCCTCCGCATTAAAAGAGGGCGATATGGAAAGTTGTGAAGTACTTTATTGTTTCAGTTGTTTTGATGCTTTAAGTTTAGGAGAGAGAAAAAAGTTCTCCCATGTAACCATCTATTATTTAACCACCTATTTTGGAGTTGAAACCACTCCCTGAGCACTTAAAATATACTTACTTGGGAGAAAAGAAAACTCAGCCATTTATCATTCTACTTTGGAACCTGAAAATGAGACGTTGTTGTTAGACCTGTTGCAACAACACAAGAAAGCAATAGGATGGATGCTTGCAAACATTGAAGGCATTAACCCATCTTTCTATATGAATAAGATAAACCTAGAAGATGGAGTAGGTAGGTCAGTGGAGCAACAAATTGTTGAAATAATTTATATTATTTATTAATTCTGATTTTTTAGTATTAATATTTTATTTAATTTAACAGATGTGATCGTGTGTGATTGTGCGATAAATTTTAAGGCCAGCTAATTTAGTGGTGGCATCATGTGATAATGAAATCGTGTGTTAGTGGTATAGTGGATCTATTTTTATCGATGTAATTTGGCTATAAATATGGCTGAGCAAAAATCAAAT
>JBBMEG010026864.1:9960-23799 GCA_037832605.1 Cyclanthera cordifolia
CGATTCCTTATAGCAGCCGGTCTTGTAACCACTACGGCTCACTTAATGGTCAGCCGCTAGAAACATTCGCCATTAAGCCGAGAATGAATACCCGCGTAACTTCTGACTATTACCCTGTAGGGTGTAACGGTCGTGACTTGGGCGTTACTTGGACTCGGTCAACCTTTGTAGGTTCTCGCTCCCATGGCTGACCCCTAGAGGGTGCGGCCTTCTCGGTGTAACTCAAGAACGCTGCATTTCGGATGTGACGTTCCTAAATGTTACTTGCATTTAATTGACTCGTCCATAGTAGATTCCTAACCTCCACGGCTGACCTTCTTAGGGTCGGCCCCCTTGACCGATCTCCTTAGAGGTCGACTTTTGTCTCGGTCAACCGTTATGGGTCCTCACCTCTATGCCTAGCCTTTAAAAAGAGATTCTGGTCCTCTCGGCCTAACTTCTGGCCGTTATCAGCGGATTCAGTCATCACTTTTGACTCGTTCAACTCCTAGGGGAGATTTTTGACCACCTGACCCATCCTCAGAGGATTAAGCCTACTCATCATAACTTCTGGCCATTTCCGCCTTAGAGTACAATGATCATAGAGGTTACTTTGGATTCGATTGACTCTAGGGGAGTCCTGACCTCCACGACCCATCCTCAAGGGATCGAGGCCTACTCGTCGTAACTCTCGGCTAATGCCTGATTACTGTAGACTCGGTCAACTCTTGGGAGAATCCTAACCTCCATGGCCCATCCTCAAAGGATCTAGGCATATTCGTTGTAACTCTCGGCTACTGCCGAGTTACTTTGGACTCAATCGACTCTCGTGAGAGTCCTAACCTCCACGGACCATCCTCAAGGGATCTAGGCCTACTCGTTGTAACTTTCGGCCACCGCCACCTTACGGTACAATGGTTCTTGAGGTTAATTTAGACTCGGCCAACTCTTGGGAGTGTCCTGGCCTCCACGGTTGACCCTCAGGGGTCAAACCTACTCTAACCAAACCCTAGAGGGACCAGATTGGCCTTGGCCGACCCTCGGGGTCCTCTTATGGGTCATGGCCTTGTCCGAATATTTCGATATATTTTAGCCTTCAACATTACCCTCACTCTTCATTTTCAAGCTTCTAAAGTCATCAGATTTTGAAGAGTCGTTAGTGGCTTGTTTTCTAACACTTTATGGATGTAAAAAATTTATCTCCTATATCTTATGGAAAAGTCACTTCAAGAATTACTAAGGCCATATTCTTGTTTTTAATAATATATTTTCTTAAATAATATTCAAAAAATTAAATCTTTTAAACTTTTGAAAAATATTTTCTTCAAGAATACTTGTATTACAAAGGCCATATTCTTATTTTTAAGAATATATTTTCTTAAATAATATTCATATATTTTAAAGATTATTCTCTTTTTTAAGGAACATATTTTATCCTTAGAGGATTTTCCATAGCTTAGTTTTTCCATATAACTTCCATTCCAAAAGTACACCCTCCTTTTCTTAACTCCCTTCGCCGAAAATTGCCTCATTGAGCTAGAATTTCTGACTTTTTTCAAAATGTGGGAGATAACTTGTTTCGCACTTTGGAATTTTGGAAAGCAACCGTTGGATTTCAACTTTTCGATATGTACCCTCCTTTTTCCCGACTTTATGCTAGTTGGTAGGTGTATTTTCAAAAGTCTCACCCTTTACTTAGGAACTTTTCGATTTTTCACCCATATGCATGTATTTTGATTTTTTTTAGTTTCCATGTAGAACCTTTTTGGGAGTCTTGTACTTATGTTCGACTTTCCGCACTAGGTAGGTCCTCTCATTGGAGTTCGTCTACTTTTCTAAGTACTTTTTTCAAATTTTTATCGAATAAGCTCGTTAGGTTCTCTTGGTAGAGAGTCACCTACTTTAGGCTGTATTTTTGAATTTTTAGGCTACTTAGGCTCTCTTTGTAGAAACTTTCCTGCCTTTCAACATTTTTTCAAATTTCTAGGATACTTGGGCTCTTTTTGCAAGGATTTGCCCGTTTAAGCATATTTTCAACTTGTAGACTACTTAGGCTATTTTTTTCACAGACTTGCTTTTTACCGCCACTTTTGGAATTTCTTACTCCTTGGTAGGTACCTCTTTATCTTTAGGCTCATGGATCCTTCTGCTGATTATGAAAATGAGCTGCACCACCCCACGACCTTCTCTTTTCACAAGAGAACTCTGCACAAGACTTTAATGGTAGGATCCAGGTCCCATCCGGTCGAGTCAGTCATGACTCAACAATACTTAGACCAACTTAGGATCAAATACTTTATCTCGTCGTAGATCACTCTTTGCCTTCTGCTAGACGCAGAGACATATGACAAACCTCCTATAGAGAAGATATCACTCTTTACCACCATGTTCGGTAGAGAGGTCCGACTACCCCTCATACAACCTATTCAAGAGTTTTTTAGTATGACTGGGTTGGCTCCGGTGCAGTTGGCTCTTAACACTTCTAACATCTTTTTTGGCGTTCATAACTTCTAGGTGTATACTAGCTTCGAGGGTCTCTTTAGCGCCAGGGACCTTATTTCTCTGTATTGTTTCTGCCAACATCCTGATGTCATAGTTGGATGTTACCTCACGCCTAGGAGTAAACTTTCTCCCTTGGTAGCATGTCCCAACTTTCAAAAGGGGTGGAAAGAGAGATGGTTTTTCACTAGAGGGCCTTGGGCAGCTCCCCGTGCAGAAGCTTCAGCGGTGGTTCGCACTACCTTCAGAACATACGATGCTTCTCTTTTCTTGTTACCTTTGCGCACACACATTTTGGAAATATTTTTATATCGTGGTATTGTCTCAAGTGCACAGGAAGTTGAGTCCTCGTTCTCAAATACGAGAGTTTTATGAGCGTGTTATGATCTATCCCGAAGAGGTTACTCGTAACGTGCAATACTTGACTACTGAATCATTGGCGCTTTACAACCTTCTTTCGAAATCAACAATGCCCACTGACTCAGATTCGAACTCACCCGTTCTGCAGGAGGGATCTGCTCTAGGTACACCGGTTAATACTTTAGGTTCATGTGCTTTGAACATTACAAGTATATCCTAACACCTTTTATTTGTGTTTAGTTGCTATGAACTACGAACCTTCCTTAAGGCATGCCTTTAATGCTATCACTCGCCAGACTTTCCACCCAGTTTTTAGTCCTCCCACCAATGACACAGTGAACTTTACTTCGGGGGGTTGTTCGCTTCCACTTGGCGAGGATGATGACCTTTCTTTTCCTGAGCTCCCTGATAACCTAGATGTTTGATCAGATCCTAAGTTCGACTGATCTACTCTTACCTCTGACCACGTCATTTCTCCAATTTGAGCTAGTTCTTGTGCGCCTCGAACGCCCTCATGCGGCCTTCCTCCTGGATTTGACTTCTAATTGTTGCGAGGACCGTACCGTCCAACCTTGGACCCGGTAAAGGAAAAGACTTTAGCCTGTAGTCTCTAGAGTGATGTGAAGGCTTCTTCGACCCCTTTTCTTCTAGGAGATGCCTCACGAGTCTTGAAAGAGGGAACTCGCCTAATGCACGAGGTATACTAAAATCTTATCTACCTACCCGTTTGCCTAAGTATGTAGGTTGACCTTTTACTTTTACATTTGCATGCTTTCATGCACTTTGCCTCGGCTTCCCGTCATCTTTCTAGAGATTTGCGTCACACCCGCTCTTCTTGAACTTATGGCTTCGATTAGCTTAAGTGGGAACTAGCTTAGGCCTGGGAGGATCAGCGAGTTGCCTAGGCTTCCTTGACCGACCTTCGGACTTCTGCTGAAACGACCTGAAATATTGCTGCTCGTACCCGCCAAATAGACTTCTCTATGATTGCTCGCCTTCACTGGGAGTTGTCTTCTACTGAAAGGAAGCTTAAAAAAATGCCTCTTTCTTGGCTAACTTGGTGAAGGGCTCTCCTACCTTCGTGATTTTATAGAACAACGTCAGTGAAGCTGCTATAGGTTCGACGCTGGATCGAATTCAGGAAGGAGTTAGCTATGGCAACCTCCTTCCTATTTTTAGATCTCTTTGCTCCAGTACCACAGAAAAAGTCGTTGACTTTCTCTACCAGCCTTTGAATCTGGACTTCCCAACGATCCTTTCCAAGCTGCTCGCTACGACTCTTGCATCTTCCAAGGCATGCATGAGAAGAACCGGGGCCTTCCAGCCAGGACAACTCATGCCCAAGCTGAAATCAATAAGCCAACTTTAAGTTGACGCAGCTCAACGGGTCTTGATGATTGCCTTCTTTTTTGAAGCACTTACTTTTGAAGTAGAACTTTTTACTTTTCTAATTGTTGAGCACTTTTTGCTTTGGGTTGTAACTTGCAAATTTCAATTATGAACGAATGATAACTTTTGATTATTTCTCTATCTTGCTTCTATCATGCTTACCTTCAATTTAAGCTTATGATAACATCAATATACTTAAATTAAAATAGCCTTTGAAAAAAATAGAAAATAATACTTTATTGCTTTTATTCATTGACAACTTGAATTACATTTTATTGAAAGTAATTTTTCAAGTGTTCAATGTTCCAAGGATGGGGAATCTTATTCATGTCCATGTCCTCGAGGTAGTAGATGCCTGGACGAGCCGCTTTAGTGACCAGGTATGGTCCTTCCTAATTTGGCCCCAAGACTCAGCTATTGAGTTCTTTAGTGTTTGGCATCACCGTTCTCAACACCAAGTCACCGACCTCGAAGCATTTTACTTTTACTTAGGAGTTGTAGTACTTGGAAATTTGGCTCTTACACCGCACTCTTATCTGGGTTGCATCTTTTCTTTCTTCTAGGAGATCTAAGCTCATTCGTAGTTGTTAGTCATTTTGAGTTGGATCAAAAGACTCAATACACGGGGATGTGAGTCCTATCTCGACCGAAATTACCGCTTCTGTCCCAAATGCTATTAAGTAGGGGGTTTCGTCTTTCGACGTTCTAGGTGTGCTGCGATACACCCACAACACTTTTGGGAGTTCTTCCTCCCAAGACCCTTTTAGGCTTTTGAGCTTGTTCTTCAGGTTCTTCTTGATGATTTTGTTGACTGCCTCCACTCGCCCATTGACATGTGGGTGAGCTGGTGACGAGAAATTGTATTGAATCTCTAGCTCAGACCTGAATCGCTGGAAAGCCTTGTTGTCAAACTGCTTCCCATTGTTGGTGATAAGGGTTCGAGGTTCCAAAACTTGCTGAAAATGCACCTCCAAACGAAATCAATCAACTTCTATTCGATGATAGTCGTTAAGGCCTCAGCTTCGGCCCATTAGGTGAAATAGTCGAATGCTACTTCTGCGAATTTTACTTGGCCTCGCCCAGTCGGTAGAGGTCCTATAAGGTCTACCCACATTGTGCAAAGGTCGTGGTCCTATCATGCTCTTAAGGACTTCGTTAAGTTCGTGGTTGAACGCTCTCCACTTCTAGCGTACCAGCTTATGGTCCCGATCGACATTAAGCCTATAGACCATAACACTTGGGTCTACCCCCGACATGTCATCGATAGGCCAAGCAAACACGTAAGGATTTCTTGGTAGGAATTCCACAAGGCTCGCACGTTGCTCCGGACTTAGACCGGTCCTAATACTAACGGGTTGCATGTCTCTTAGCAAAGATACTGCTTTCAATTCTTCGACAGACTCTCATCTGGTTCGCTCAACTTCCCTTGAAAAAGGACTTAGGTCTATGTCTGAGGACTAACCTCCTATAGGTGTTGCCTCTTGGATAGTCTCACCTCACACTAGCTCCTCTTCAATGGTTCTTACCTCTGTCACTTCTACCACTCCCTGTAGGGATGTGTGGTAGCATTCCCTCGAGGATAACTACTCTCCACGAACCTGCCCCACCCCCATAGAAGTAGGAAACTTCATCAGCTGGTGGTAGGTTGATGTGACCGCCCTTAACCCATGTATAGTGGATCTCCCTAATATTGCGTTGTAGGCGGAGTTTTTGTTTACCACCAGGAAATTTACAAAGTTGAGGACTATGTTGTCCCCTTAGCCAAAGGTTACTAGGAGCTCGACTGAACCTTCAAGAGTCAGAGTGCTCCCATCAAATACGACTAGGAGTGTCGCATTCGGCTTGAGCCTTTCTCTACCCAGTTTCATGACGTCATACACTTTTAGAGATAAACCATTCGTCGAACTACCTCCGTCAATTAGGATTCTCTTGATGCGGATGTTGGAGACGACCTATGACACCACCAAGGCGTCATTGTATGGCTGGTGTTGGGTGGCAGCCTCAGCGGTAGTGGAGCCAAGTAACTCATCCGCTACTGCCATCATCTGCACTTCTTTGCTTCTCAGCACGTCCCTGACCTGTCTCACCTTTTTTTTCGTCTTCGGTTGGACTCCCCTCCAACTAGCCCTCCGATGATGGTTATTATATTTTGAGGCGATGGTGATCTTTCGCCTCTCATTTCCTTGTTAGGGGACTCAGACGTTTTTCCACCCTCTTCCATATACTTGTACAGACGTCCTCTTTGGAAGAGAGACTCTATGGACTCCTTCAGATCATAACAGTTCGAGGTTGTGTGGTAGTGATTCCTATGAAATAGGCAGTAATTGCCCTTCTTTCTCTTATTGGATCCTACCTTGATCCTACTTGGCCACTTCAGCTTCTCCTTATCTTGAATCTCTATCAAGATCTGCTATAATAGAACCACCATTTGGGTGTATTTCTCGAACCGGCTAGGTGGTACCCACTTTTGATTAGTCTTCTCTTTCTTTATCGGGCGTTCTTCTACACTCCGTTTTTGTGACTTTTTGTTGTCAAACTCATGGTGACTTGTTGACCTTTCACGTTCCAAAATAGAGGACCTTCCTTCTTTGCCTCCTCGAGAGTTGACAAACTCCCCTACACTCATGTAACTTTGCGCCCTCGTTAGCATCTCAACATATGTGAGCAGAGTTTTATTTCCTAATGACCACAAGAACTTCTCGTCCTTGATCCCAGCCATGACTACTGCAAGTGTCGTACCGTCTGTGTATCCCTCAACTTGCAGCACCAGTTGTTGAAGCATGCTATGTACACCTGAAGGGTCTCATGGCTTCTCTGTTTCACGGTCAGTAAATGAAGGACCAACTTCTTTTGGTCTTGAGCACCCAAGAATTGGGTGACAAAAGCTCGGGTCAACTCCGTAAACAACGCAATAGACTTCCACTTGAGCTGCTTGAACCATCTTCAAGCTGATCTCGTGAGCGTGAACGAGAACGCCTGACACTTGGTTGGGTCTCAGACTCAATGCTTGATATGAATCTAAGTGCTCCACAGGATCCTTAGACCCGTCATACACCTTTATGGTCGGGAGCTTGAATTTTTTCGGGACTGGCTCCTCCATAATTTCGTCAATGAAAGAAGGGTCGACTTGGTCGACTAGGTTGTCCAGGTCAAGTTCGTCTTGGTTCTACGCCTTCTTCATATCCCCCAACTAATCTTGGAGGAGATGAAGCTGAGCTAACCAAGGTTGGTCCTTAGCTTCAACAAGCACTGCTTCCTTCCAACGCTGATTGATCACGTCCCTCAGATCTGTCCCCCAGTCTAATCCTGTCTGTAGGGCACTTGAGGTCTTCTAAGGATGTTGAGTTGATGATCCTTCAGAAGTGCTCCCTAGTTGGCTACTTCGAAATCACTCCTTCCTCTGATCATTACTGCCTAGTCAAAATCGATCGACCAGTCTCTGGTTTCGAGAAGAAGCCTTTCTCGGAGCCTCTGCGGCTGGGCTTTTTCTTTGGAAGGGTTCCGAACCAATGACGTTGACTTCTTTGCGGATGCGGTGCTTGTTGGATTCTAGCGATGGTAGCTTGCCGCTAGAGAAGGCTGTTAGAGTAACTCCATCAGGCGATTTAAATTCTCCGTCATTTCTTGCACTTGTTCATCCAAAGCTGCAAACTTTGGATCAGCATGATCCGATTCTTGTCTGGGCACCCCACCTTAAAGATCCAGGTGGTTCTCGACACGAACAGTATCGTGTCCTCTAGTGGTAACTCTCCTTGGAACATGCTCGACGTCCGACTCTCGATCGACACGCGACGATTATTGTTCTCAGCGTTCGATATTTTTTTGCAGAAAAAACGAAGGATTAAGATTTCCGAGTAGAACACTCTCTTGCCCCCACATACAGCGCCAAATGTTGATGCCGAAAAATGGTCAGCAAATCAATGGTAAAGATTTGATTTACCAAGGACAAGAAGCCTACAAAAAAGAAGAAATTTAGGACACACCCGATGTGGTGTGAGCCACAGGGCCTCCGATGCGTAAGTCAATGAAGAGTTTATGAGAGTAATTTAGAGGTAGTTTTTGAGACTCAGAATGACTTACAAGGGTTCTTAGCGTAGTTTAGCTTAGATTAGCTTCCTTTGAATAGAGAAATGACACGATTTCTTATAACAGTCGGTCTTGTAACCGATGTGCTCACTTATATCGGCTTAATGGCGGTTTAATGGCCTGCCGTTAGAAACGCTCACCATTAAGCCGGGAATGCATACTGGTGTAACTTCTGATCGTAACTCTTTGCGCTGTAACGATTTTAACTTGGGAGTTATTTGGACTCGGTACCTTTTCAGGTTCTCGCCTTCATGGCCGACTCTTTGGGGGTGCGGCCTTCTCGGTGTAACTTCAGGATGCTGCATCCAACAGGTGCAACGTTCCTAAATGTTATTTGGACTTGGTCGACTCGTCCACATGAGATTCTTAACCTCTACAGCTGACCCTCATGGGGTCGATCCACTCGATCGATCTTCTTAAAAGTTGGCTTTGGTCTCGATGAACACTTATGGGTCCTCACCTCCACGACTCGCCCTTAAAGAGGATTTCCTGGCCCTTTCGGGGTAACTCTTGGCCGTTATCAATGGATATAGTCGTCACTTTAGACTCGGTTGACTCTCGAGAGAGTCCTAACCTCCATGACCCATCATCAAGGGTTCTAGGCCTACTCGTTGTAACTCTCGACTACTGCAGGGTTACTTTGGACTCGGTCGACTCTCGAAAGAGTCCTAACTTCCATGGCTTATCCTCAAGGTATCTAGGCCAACTCGTTGTAACTCCTAGCCATCGCCTTACGATACAATGGTCCTAGAGGTTACTTTGGACTCGTTCGACTCTCGGGAGAGTCCTGACCTCCACGGTTGACCCTCTGAGGGTCTAACCTACTCTAACCAAACCCTAAGGGGACCAGATTGGCCTTGGTCATCCCTCAGAGGGTCGGGATGGACTTGGACGACTCTCGGGGGTCAAGATGGACTTGGCCAACCCTCAGTGTGTCGGCATGGGCGTGACTGACCCCCCTAGGGGTTGTGGCCTCCCTTTGCTGTAACGACATGACCCAATCTAGGGTCATTACTAGACTACTCAAACACACATAGTTTAAAATAACCCTTAAAGAACAAAAAATAGAGTAATAAATGCCTCATTTAATAATCAATAAAGATCATCCAAAATATGTAAAACGGGTACCCAATTGTTAATAATTTAAGCAAGGAAAACTATTTGAAACATCATCGAACCAGTTCGTAATAAGATCATTTAAATGAAACATGCAGGAAGAAAAGGAAATGCACTAAACCAAACACCACACACCCCCAGTCCATTGTTTCTCCAACCATTCCGATCAGCCATCTTGGTAGAGTTCATGCGTACCTGTGGGATACACAGAAAATAAACGGGGTGAGTTATGAAACTTAGTAAGGATCCCTAATCGGGATCAACACAATTAAGACAGATAACACATATAAATATAGAACGACGAGCAGATATGTAACAGAAACACAGGAGTCCCGTAGGACTTAAACAGTGATGGGTGTTTACTAGATGATGAGTGTGACTCCGGGGCTATCCCGAAGGGACATACCACTCCCGGGTCTTATAGAGTGAATCGTACACATCCGGGGCTACCTTGATAGGGAATGCCACTCCCGGGCCTTCTAATGGATCACCTGCACGGGGTTTTATCAAATCATACACATAACAACCATGTAACATACATATAACATAAGTAAATAGTGAAATCCCCAATAACAAGAATAATCGGCAAGTAAGGCACCCAATATCTTCTAAAATTTATCTAAGTTATACTACAAGTGCAATTACTTAGTGTAGAGCTCGCAAGTTATTGACAAAAAAATCCCTTACCTTGATCGAGAAATACTAAATCCCTTTATCGTGCTTGAACTACGTGTCCCGGGCCGTTTTCCAAGCTTGACTAGTCAAAATAGTGTAAAACAATAAGAATTTAGCCTTGAAACCATAAAAAATGGACTCAGAACCTCGAAAATACCCAGAAAACCCTACCCAAAAAATTTTCGGCGAGTTAACGGCGGCGCGTGGCCGGACGACGGCGACTGACGACAGCGCGTGAAGCTGACACGCGACTGGCTCGAGGGTAGGTTCAGGTGGCGCTGGCATCTTTGGAGCGGCTGGGTAGGCTCAGATCACGCGTGTGGCTAGGTTCGAAGGCGAAGGCTGGTTCAGATCTACTTCACCAATCCGAAGTTGAGCGCGACGGCGACGATCCTCTACACTGGCGACGCGTGTCGACGTCTCAAAGGCGCGCTGGGCGGCGCTGGTGGTTGGTCGACTGGGCAGTGGCGGCGCCCTCTTCTTTGGCGACACGCAGCGAGGGTTCATTGGCGGGCTAAGCGGTGACGAGGTGGCGGGACGCGTGGCGCATTCTGGCTGGCTCCTCGAATTCTGACGACAGGTGAGTGAAAATGAGGCTTCGGGAGGCGAAAAAACAAGGAGAGAGGTGGCGGCTAATGATTGAGAAATCATGACCTAAAAGGTCTGACTTGGCTTTTTATAGTTGCTGGCAAATGAACTAGTTTAGCCTACAACATTACTCATATATCATATAGATCAAACACTAATTATATGCATTTTATATCACCCTGCAAAAGTTTTACTACACCACACGACCCTACAAAATATTTGTTACATAACTTTTTTTTTTTTTTTTTGGCATTTTAGTTAATGTCAATTCTATTTTGTATCAAAGAAAACTAATTTTAGTATAATTGAAAAATTTGAGTTTTTTTAGTATAAGTTGGGGATGGGACAACAAAACTTACCTAGTACTTTACGGGAACTTAAATCACTTGAATAGATGCTAATGTATCACTAACGTCGGTTGAACTATACTCGCGTTGGCAAAAAATTGAGGTATTTACCCATAGTTACATCTTTTAATTTATAAGTCAAAGTAGCTAATGTATGCACCTTAAAAATCCTCAAGGTCTAACTTGATTTTGCGAGTCAAAGTTTCGTTTTTTAACGAAATCAAAATAATAACTTTTAGTTTTAATATAAATTACTTAAGTTTCATTCTAGAGACTTTAAAAATTATTTTGAAAAAAATTCAGAAAATTAAAATAAAAAAACATTATCAAAATATTTTTAAAATAATAATGAGTTGGAATTTATTGGGCAACGTAAACTAATTATAGTTAACCAACGAATCAATTCATACTATGTGAATTTCATTACATAGAAATTCAACATGTCAAATTGGTTTAGATTGATTGGATGGTTAGATTTGTTTGACACTCGAGCTTAATTTTAGTAGCAAATAGGTTGGTTCGTATTTATGTTGAATAAACAAAATACTTGTTGGGCCGGATGGATAATACGGTGCTGGGCTTTGTTGGGTTTATATGGGCCCAATGGTCCAATAGAGCTCCCACCAAGCAGCCTCATCCTTTCTCATCTTACATTTGAACTGTCCAAATTAAATTCTTTCCAACAATCATAACCTTTTATCTGAATTCGTTAATTATATATGGATTTTTACCTTCAATATTTTCAAATTGATTTAGTTAACTAATGTTTCACTAATTACCGCATTAACGATCAATCCCAACACCTTAAGGATAAGTGATGCGTTGATTTCATTGTATGAAAGAAATTCAGTTTAACACTATGATCACGAGTTTGATCATTTAAATCGATATTTGTAATCTTGAATTATTGTGATGAAAATAAATAATCACATATGTCCACGTATAGGGCAAGACTTCTTTTTCCTTACTAACAAATCTAATCTTGTTCTGAGAAATTCATTACTTTTTACATTTTTTTATTTTTTAATGATTTTTATTTTTTTCTATTTTACTTATTTAATATGTAACTGAAAAGTTTTTTTTTTTGGTAGAATTATCTATTCAAAAGAATATATTTTTTTATTAATTAAAATTCATATATATTTTTCATTGTTTTAAACGTGTATAATTTGAACTCAACTTTATTATTAATATTACTTTTTGTAATTTATTTAATATAAGTTAAAATACTATTGTGAATTTTCTTTTTAGATTTTGTTTCATTTTAGTTATCGTATTAACATCCGTATATCTTAATTAATTTTATTTGATTAATCTATGGTTAACTTTTTGAAAAGAAAACTTAAGTTACCTGTTCGAAAGAATTAGTAGTACAGTAATTTAATTATTTGGAGTTAATCTAGTTTTATATCAGTGTCATGAATTCTACTTTCAAAATTAATATTTGACTTTCAATTTATTTGAGAGCAGTAATATTTTGTATGTAAATTTTAATTTATGAGCATGTAAGTTTAGAATTTGAGTTATGGTATCTTATTTCCATGGCACCATTTTTCTTTGATGAAATGATTGTTATTATTTTTAACTTTTGAAATAATGGAAAAGAAGACAATTTATCGAGAACTGAACTATCACATACTTGATAAGGATTCAAAGTTGATGTAATTTTGGAGAAGAAAGAAAAGCAAAGCAAAGCATAGCATAGCGATTGTACACCCCTTTGACATTCGTTTTTTTTTTTTTAACAGTAAACTTTCGCAAGTTCAATTTAATTCATAAATTTTGAAATTTGTTTTAGTTTTAAAATCTTTTAATGTTCCAAATTCAGTTTATATTTTATAAGAAAAAAAAAACTTAAAACTAGTTTTTATAGAAAATTATAAATTAATATTAATCGAAATTGATTCAATAACATTTTAAATACAATCAAAAAAGAAAACCTGAACATATTTACTAAATTTATTGAATAGAGACCAACTTTAAGTGTTTTTTTTTTAAGTTTTGGGATGGAAATGAAACAATCCTCAAATTTTGAAATTAAAATTGAACAATTTGAAAATTTAGGAATAAAAATAAAACAGATCCCAAAGCTTAAAAATTTAATTAAACCTTTAAATTTCAAGGCTAATATGAAAAAAATGTAAATTCAAATGTTATTTTACAAGCAATCATTTTTCTTTTTTTTGGAGTTACAATGTTAATATTGGGAGTGAGGACTAGAACTATAAATAGAGTGGATTGATTGACCATCAAACTTACACCTAAAGAAGAATCATATATATATATATATATTCCATTTCATAATCGAAGAATAATGATAACTAAAAGAAAATTAAAAATTCGAAAGAATACAACTAAAATGGTTAATTTAAGGTAAAAAAATATATTTGGATTTCTACTCAAAATTTATTCTATTTTATTCATTAAACTTCTAAAATTTTAATTTTAGGTTTTGAACTTAAGTTTCTTCTATTTTAGTTAAAAATTGCACAAATCATCGATAAAGTATGATATTTATAACAATTAAGTTTTTAAACTTTCAATAGCAAACATCTCTATTAAAGTTTGAAAAGTGTTGCAATTAAGACATTTAAGTTAATTTTAAGAGATTTTCACATGTGTGAAGAGAGTAAAATTGTCCAAAAATATTAAGTATTTCTTTTTTGGGAATTTAACATGGATATTCAAGTAGGAAATAATTATTACATTTTCATCCCAAATTTATTTTAATTGCAAAGATATCCAAATGATTTTTTATACATAAATGATTTTAATGTCAATCTCTTTTTTGCCCTTGTTG
>JBBMEG010026895.1:0-23787 GCA_037832605.1 Cyclanthera cordifolia
TTCATTCCCCTTTCTAAATACTTTTATTTGTAATATGAGTTTGTATATAAGAAAACCTTATGATTTCTCATTGGCAGTATTTTAATTATGTGCGCTATATAAATATGAAGTTTTATGTGATTGATTTCCACAATACATCATTTTTTTTTTTTTGGTATCATGGAAATAGTTTTAAATGAATAAGATTGGAAGCAAATAGTACAAATGTAAAAAGAATTATAATATAAAAATGTTATAAAAAGTCTATTTATGAGCATCATAACAAGCCTAAAATATGGTAATTTTATAACTTTTTATAGCATTAAAAATTACTATGAAAGAAAAGTCTTCAATTATGTTGGCTACAATAGCACTGCAAAAAATGCTATGATATATCATTTATTGCATTATTTTACCATTATAAATGAGAAATCATAGCATTTTCTTCAATGTTATGATTAAAATCCATAGCACTAAATTAACGCTATTGAAAATCAATGTTTTATAGCATTTTTCATAGCGGTAAAAAAACGCTATAAAAAGTTCGATACTTTTAATAAGATGGGCTACGACCGCGTCTCAAAAACGCTATAATAGGCCTACAATAGCATTTTTCAAATGCTATCCTATGTGATTTTTGTTGTAATAAATAACTCAAAATAACATAATACATACAAGTACACTCAAATCATATTCACATAATAGATATCATAGAAATAGCACAATCATCAAGATAACAACAAGCTCAATGAACATGCATACATGTTATTACACCACAGACCACGAGAAGGGGTAATGGTTCTTTATTTGGCCGAAATTCCCAAACGAGCTCCTTAGCTCCAAAACCCACGAACCACGAAGATTGGCACTTAAAAATAGCCCTAACGAATAAACGGGTTAGAATTAGCACTTACAACCATTAAAAATGGACTTAGTACCACGAAATCCTTCAAGAGACCACATTTCAAAAACTGGTTCTCGGGTCTCGGGACTCGGTCAAAGCTGATCAAACTTAGTCAATGGGCTCTCTTTTCAATACTAAATGCAATTAATCATAGTTAAAAACATTAATTTGTTAATTTAAGTTCTCACCCCCATGTGTCACCAACTAATGAATTTAATACATAACACTTCACATGTTTGATCATGGGCAACAAAAATGATAAAAGGGTCTACACAATAATACAATTACAATTTGTTTTGGAGAAACAGTTTCACATTTGAAGTTTCAATAAAAGAGTTTCATTTTATCCAATGAACAATAATCCATGTTTTGTCCATAAGGCTTAAATATCAGTCAAGAATTCTTATCAAGGTTCTAATCTCTACAATAGCACAAAAATATAATTCATTAGTGAAATCTCAACCAGCCACAACCTAGATATAAAATCATGTGCCAAAAATAAACAAATCATCAATTTACCATACAAAAATTACCTAGAGCCAACTCTCACAGCTTGCTCACGAAGACACGACCAAGGATAGATTGCGGTTGGGAAGTGATCGTGGCGGGGTGGGTTCGGCTTTGCACTGCCCAAATCGCGACTGAGCTGGCCGGATTTGATTGGCGCAACAAACAAATGGGCGGTGGCTTCTCTCAAGCACACCCTTACGTGCGTCAACGAAGAGGAAGAATGAGGGAGAGAAAACGTGGAGGAAGTGACAAATTGATCAAAACGGGAGAGAAAAAAAGCTAAATTTTTCTTTAATAAAATTAAGTCAAATCATGATAGCTGCAAGAATTGATTGGAACGAGATAAATCCAATTAATCTATAAATAAATCTATTTAATTAATTTTATAACCTTTAATAAACCTCTCGAATAATAACCAATGTCTTTTTTAGCAACTACTCAACTTATTTTAAATTAGAATTTTGATTTAAAGCTTGAAAACTTCAGGTTCTACATGTTATGATGTCGAGCTAAATTTATTCCGTAGGATTAGATTTTAGTGATTTTTGATTGTAATAGCAATGAATCAGAAGATATCAGATTATCATGTTTTCCTGTAACAATTTAATAAAATTTTGCCTGAAAAACCATTTGTGATTTGATTCTATAATTACTTCCAGCGAAAAGTTATAGGATAGAACCGCACTGAATACATTAGAATTAGTTATATTTAATTTTCTATTGATTAGGAGTTAGATGAACTTAATACTAATGTTGTTGACTTGAGTTGCATATCTAAATTTTGTATTTCGAGAGAAAACAATTGTTGAAGTATAGTACTTGTTTGCTTCTTACCTTTTAAAATTCAATGTTATACGATCTATTATCGCGAGCTTGGTCCGATTTGTGAGGCATCCTCTCTCATTGGCTCATCAAAGACATGTTTTCCCTTACACTACATACAATGTTGGCTCGCACTCTATTTTGATACACACTAAAAAAGTCCCTAGTGCAATTAAGGGACCGATGATGGTCAACTTTTCTGGTGAATGTGGGGCCATATATTTTACTGATCTCGAGGCACGTTTACGCGTTCATAAGGGTAAATATTTATCATTGTATATCAGCCTTTCCCCTATAAAAAAGGATGATTATTCGAGAGGTTTTATCATACGCGTTCATAAGGGTAAACACTTAAAGGATGATAAAAATCTTACTTTGCATCTTCCTCATTTTTTTTATAAGCCTCCGTTTGGCTTATTGTCTTCACGGAGTGGATCTACATTTGTCATCGAGGCGTACAATCCTTGCCAATTTAGCCGACAGTTTGGATTCTGTCAAGACATACCTTATGACTTAAGCAGGGATTTGCCTAAAGCGACTTTAGACAATGTTTAACGTCATTGGATGATATGCACTGAAAAAGGGACATTCTCTCATGTGTATGTTCTTGCACTTGCAATGAACCCCCATAATTAGGTTACTCAGCACTATCGTGACTGGAGGTCAGTAAAGAATGGAGATTATCTTGAGTGTGCAATACAAAAGTTGGTAGACAGTGCTACCCCTCTTCCATCTACACCTACGTTCCCAAAAGCAATCAGTGATGATAAAGGAGGCAAGCGAATTCGTATGTTTAATCCTTCTAGCTTTGCTGATAGAGATATTGAGGAGAGTAATAGTAGTCATAGCGATCAGCATTGGAAAAGACAGAAGAAGTCCACTAAACCTTCGACCGTTGAGGATAATTTTTTCAATGAGGTTCCCAATGCTTCGCAATTTCCTGCTCTTCCTTTAACATTCGTTAGTTTTTTTTTCATTTTTTAAATATATATATATATCCTTTTTTTTTTACTTCCTAACTTCAAATCTCACTTACATTTTTTTTTTACAGACACCTCTAGATGATGTTAT
The DNA here is from genome assembly GCA_037832605.1 of Cyclanthera cordifolia. Classification (NCBI taxonomy): domain Eukaryota; kingdom Viridiplantae; phylum Streptophyta; class Magnoliopsida; order Cucurbitales; family Cucurbitaceae; genus Cyclanthera; species Cyclanthera cordifolia. The sequence goes on from JBBMEG010026895.1 coordinate 3,287, forward strand.
TTTAAAAGAAATCGAGCAAAATAGTCCAACATCAGTTGATGGTCCAGATATCTTTCATTTTGTAGCTGCGCGCATGAGTACTGCTAAGGCTCCGATGGAAAAGGCTAGCCTTTCGTCTCCTCATCAGGTGCATACTGAAGTGGTGGAACTTGCAAGGGAGATATCACAACTGGTAGAGAAATCGCCTTTGGAAGAGACAGGAATTCAGCAGGTGAGAGGGGTGCCACAGTTCATAGAGAACCTCATGCCAGGGAGACACCACCATCAGGAAATTTTGTTTTACAGTTGAGTGGGGCACCAGCTAGTGAGGTCACCCATTATTGTGCTGATACGTTTGTTCTAAATATACGAAAACAAACTGTTTTAACTATGTGGAGCAGCATACGCGACAGGATCATAGCTACTCCGTTTGAAAAGATTTCTCGTGTTACTAGGCATGCAGAAACTGTTTTTGAAGGCATCTCAGCCACTTGTGGTACTAACCTTCCGTCTCTACGACATTTCGTGGGAGAATATATCCGTAAAGTTGAGGAGTTCAATAATTTTCGGCTATTACATTCTTCTCAATTCACTACTGCAAGCAAGAATCGTCATTTGGAAGAAGTGAATGTGACCTTGAGTAACTTATTAACTGACCAAAATGGTACAATGGTCGAGATGGATTTGCTCATTCAACGTCATCAACAATCATTACAAGAAGAGGAAAGGTTGGAAGCCCAACTTAAAGTATTCAAAGCTAATCAAGAAGAAATTTCGAAGTCAATTGTTGAACAAGAGAATCATTTAGCTCATCTGAAACGCGAAGAGTTCGTAGCACGTCTTTTATGCTCTTGAAGAGTTGAAAGACTTTAGATGGGTGTCATGATTGAGTCAATGTCTTTTATGTTAGTATGTTTATTTTATCATCATAAAAAAAAGTTGTTTCATTTGTTTTTTTTTACTAGCTCAAACTTATCATTCCTTTGAAGTGTATTCTCTTTTATAATGAATGCTATTATCAACTTTTCTTCAAATACATATCAATTGTGAGATGATTCTGACTTTGATTTTGATTTTTTTTTTTTAGGACTGAACTTAGATATAATTTTTTTCTAAGCTGCTTACGTACCCTTTTATATGGAAGGGATCAAATCATAACGGAATGTTCAAGTGCATAACTTTTTTATTCGGACTGCACTTAGGGAGACTTTTTTTTTTCTAAGTCGCCTACATACCCTTTGATACATATAGGATCAAGTCTTAACGTAGTTCATATAGCTTGTAGTTTATAGTCATACGCCGAGGAGTATTACAAATTTAAGCATAAAACTTCTTCAAGAACTTTCCAATGATTGGGCCGATTCTTAGGTCATCTTTATCAACTATCTTGTATGCTCCATTAGTGTAAATTGAAGAGATAGTTGGATGTAGTTGTTCTGGTGGTTGATATATGAAGTTTGCATGGATTTGACAAGCCTCAAATTTTTTTGCATACTCTATTGAATCTCGAACCATCGTTGGCCAATAATAGCTCATTATTTTCAATTGAAAATGTAGTTTTGGGCCAGATTGGTAAGCTCCACATATGCCAGAGTGTGCTTAAATCAGTGCTTTATTTGATTCTTCATTTCCTAAACATTGAAGAAAAATTCCTTCATAAGACCGTCCATAAAGATTCTCTTTATAATGGATGAATCTGGATGCCCTTCTTCATATATCTGCTTTACGCCGAGGATCTATGGGAAGTCTCCCATGTTGTAGATAGTCAATGATTGGTTGTCGCCAATCTTCTTCTTCGATTACGCAGACTGATATCACATTGACTTCTTTACAATCATCTTCAATTGTTGGCGTGATCCATATTTGGCAAAGAGCAATGTTCATGGTTGTAGTATCAGGAATTACTTAAGCAGTAGTCAGGTTTCTAGTGCGTCTGCCTTCTAATTTTCTGACCTCGTACATGTTCTATGGAAATGCTGTCGAATTTCTCTAACAATTGTCTAGCATATGCAAAGTATGGTTTTAGGTCTTCATGTTTTACATCATATTGCATTAGCACTTGGCTAATTATCTACTTTGAATCGCCATATACTTCTATATAGTTTATCCCCATTTCGAAGGCCATTTGGAGACCGATAATCAGGGCTTGGTATTCTGCAACGTTATTTCAACATATTTTTTCAAGTGTAAAACTATAGGGCGACATGTGCTTTTCATGGGAGATAAAGATAATTCTTGCACCCGCTCCACTTCTCCGTGCTGCGCCATAAAAATATAAGGTCCATGGTTCCGTGATTTCAACAAGAAAATTTTCTTCATCATGAAAATCTTCGCGTAATTTCCAATCCGATGGAACATGATGATCTGCTAAGAAATCTGCTAGGGCTTGTCCTTTTATAGCTTTTTGCGGGACGTAGATTATATCATATTGTTGGAGAATGATTGCCCACTTAGCCAAGCGTCTAGATATTATTGGTCGAGACAAAATATATTTAAGGGGATCTGCCTTCGCAACTAAGCGCAGTGACTGCTTCCATGTAGTCCCTTAATATATCGATTGAGAAGAATAGTGCTAGACACATTTTTTCCACTGTGGAGTAATTTATTTCTGCTCCTGTCAAAGTTCTACTCTTGTAGTAGAGTGCTAGTTCTTTTCCTCTTTCTCCCTCTTGTGCAAATAATGTTCCAAGTGATCTTTCTTATGTTGTGATGTAAAGAACCAATGGCTTTTCGGCTATAGGCGCACCTAGTACGGGAGGATTCATCAAATACTTCTTTATACTTTCGAAAGCATTTTGGCAGGCTTCATCCCATTCAAATGCTTCTCTTTTTTCATTAACCTCTAGAAGAGATGACATTTACCAGCTAGGTTAGAGATGAATCTTCTGATGTATGCCAAACGACCCTACAAGCTTCTTAGTTCGTGAAGATTTCTAGGTCTCGCAATTTTTTGGAAGGCCTCGATCTTTGACTGGTCTATTTCAATACCACAATGTCTTACAATAAAATCTAGAATTTTTCCCGAGTTCACGCCAAATACACACTTGAGGGAGTTCATCTTCAATTGATATTTTCTGAGACATTCGAAAACTACTTTCAGATCTTTCAAATGATTTTGTCGCTTTACGCACTTGACCAGAAGATCATCCACATAACATTCGACATGTTTGTGCAGCATATCATCAAAATTCCCTTGCATTGCTCGTTGTAAGTGGCACCGACATTCTTCAATCCAGATGGCATAACTTTATAACAGTATATTCTTTTTGGAGTTAGAAGGTTGTCATTTCTTCATCTTCAAAAGCCATCCTTATCTGATTATAACCTGATGATCCATCCATAAGAGATAGAGCTCCATGCCCAATTATTGCATCAACCATGATTTCAGTGATGGGCAACGAAAAGTCATCTTTTCGGCAAGCATTATTCAAGTCACGAAAATCAATGCATACACGTAGTTGTCCGTTCTTTTCTCGGACAATATTAGCAATCTATGTTGGATACTTCCCTTCGCGAATGAATCTGGCTTCAATTAACTTATTAACTTCTATTTCGATCTGAGAAATAAGCTTTGGTCGAAAGCGCCACTGAGTTTGTTTGATTGGCCGGGCTTCTTTATTAATAGCTAGGTAATGAACTGCTGCTTTGGGATCAAGTCCTAGCATTTCTCTATATGACCAAGTCAATATATCTCTATACGCATTAAGTAGACTCATATATGGAACTTCTTCTTCAGGTGCAAGTGATGCGCTTATGAAAGTTGGGGGAGGCTCTTCTACCATGCCAAGGTTTATTTCTTTTAGCAAGTCTCTTGTCGAATGATTACCATCTTCGAGTGACAGTGGTGCTTCGTTGGCATCCTCCTCAGACATTTTATCTTATGCCTCTTCTATGATTGTGATATAATGACACAGAGATTCATTTTCTTCCTGTTTTACACCTTCTTTCGATGGATTGGTGATAATCACATCACGTCGTTTTATTCTTAAAGAACCTTCTGTCTCTATAGTAAGAAAATTTCTCCTCTTCATACGAGATGGAATAACACTACGAATGTCTTCATTGCTTCTAATATCATCGAGAGGCTAATTCTGTGAAGCTTCTGTAGAACTTTCACAGTTGAGTCGATAAAAAACTGACTTGATAGACTCATTTCTCTTGTGCGTATTTCCACTCAATCTCTGAAAAACTGATGATCGCATTGGTTTGAGTAGATAATACATCTTAATTCCTTACAAGTTTGCTTAATCTTTCAAACGCAGACAGTCGAGTCGTAGTTGAGGTTAAAGATCTGGCTTCTTCACTAGTAAGCCTGCCTAATCTTCGGAAGGTTGATAGTCGTGTCACATCTGAGGTTGAAGTTGTGAAACCCTTCTTTTCTCTTGATGTGTTCAATCTAAGAAAGGCTGAGACACGAGCAGTTGGTGGCCCGATGCTTCTAAGTGCAGATAGCTCTTGGTTTTCCTTCTTCACTTCGTTTTTGTCTTCATATTCTTCAACTCTTATGTGATTCGAATCTGCAACTTTCGCCTTCCACTTCCTTGTTATGTGGATTGGATCGCGTGGCTGATATCCAAGTCCATTTCTTGATGCAAGTAAAGGATAACCCTTATCCATAAGTTTCTTTTGTGTAACTGAAAGTTCCGACTTGTTATCAAAGATCCTTAGACCTTTGAACTCAGTGTGAGTGGTGATGTCATAACCTCCCTTTGCTAAAAGGTTATATCATTTCGGTCGAATCCATCATTTGCTCAACTTTTAGGCAAACTCATCGACATCTGATCATTTTCAAAATTTTCAACTTTTTGTCTCGTCATCTTTGTAAGAGGCATTGTGAAATTTTGTTTTAAGATTTCAATATCTCCAACTTTCAAGTTATTTGAACATTCTACAAAAGAAGCTCCGCCTACTATGCGCTGAGAAAACCGGCCATAGCGTAGCACATGAGGATTTTGATCGCTTCTTTCGTTCAAAGTTTCAGACTCTTTGATGTTGGTCGAAGTTCCATTCTTCTCAAATTCAAACTTATTTACATCTTGAATTGCTTCTTCTTTCGCATTAGTCTTCGATGTTGCTTTGAGCCTATTCTATTCTTTTGTTGTGGAAACTTCTACTCGCCAAGTTTCTACTGTGCTTTCACCGTTTAAGTAAAATTTTGCATCTGCAAAATGAGATTCAGCTTCTGAAAATGGATTAGTATCAGCTTCTACTTTCTTGACACCATCTTGATAGAATTTGAAGCATTGATGCAATGTAGAAGTTACTATTCCATTTTCATGAATCCAAGGACGTCCTAGTAGCAATTTGTAGGTAGTTTTACAATCTACGACGTGGAATAATGTATCAGCGTTTAGATCGCCAATAATGAGCTCTAAACGGATCATTCCAATTGCTTTCTATCCGCCTTGGTTAAAACCTTGGATCATTAGTTTACTACTAGATAGTTCTTCCATTGAAATACCTATCTGCTTCACAGTTGACTTGGGCATTATGTTTACAGCTGATCCGTCATCAGTGAGGATTCTTCCAACTTTCTGCTTTCGAATGTATCCCGAGATAAACAATGGTCTATTGTGTGTCTTCGAGCCGAGTAACAAGTCTTCATCGATAAAACTTATTGACATACAACATGGTCCATTGGTAAGTTTTTTGGATATTTGAATGCTTGCACTATTAGTGTCTGTCAACGCCTCGATAAAAGTATTCTTAGTTGCTTGAGGAAGTGACACTAACTCTTCTAAATTGAAAGAGTATGTATCTCTAAGTTCATTTGTCATCTTTGACGAGCTTGCTAGATCTTCTATTAAGTTGATTGTATGACATGTAACGACATCAAGTACTTTTCCTTTATCTTGTGCTAGAAAGCTCTTTGGGAAGAACTCAACAAGTGTTATCTTTTGACGTGTCTGACAAAAGTTTTCATTTTCCTCCACAACAAACTTAGGTTTTCCAGAAAACTTTCTTCTATTTTTTTTTAGAAGTCTGTTTCTTCTCCTGTATTCTCGAAACAGACGTGATTCTTTTATAACATAATTTTGTTGTCGTCTTTTGCGATGCGTCACAATTGTCCAGCCATTATTTTCATCTTTAGCTGACTCTTCATTTTCTTGAATATGTTCCCCTGAATATTCTTCTTTTGTAAGTTTTTGATTAACACTTTTTTCTTGAGAACAAATAGTCACTGACTCAAGTGATCCAAATTGGTTCATGCTTTGTAATTGATTATTTGATGATCTTGCCAATGATTGTACTTTTGGCTGAAATATTGCAGCACCATGGTTTTCTTGAGCTATTTCATCCAAATCTAACTCTATTTTTCTTTCTTGAGCCAGTCTTAGAATCAGTTCTTTCAAAACGAAAACATTTTTCTACTGGGTGACTAACAACACGATGGTATTTGTAAAAGTTAGGATCGCTGGTCTTTCTTATTTCAGGTCGTTTACACTCTGGCAGTTGAATGAGTCGTTTCTCAAGCAGTTGCTCAAGCATGTCTGCAACGTCTGAGTCCGGGAAAGGATAGACTTTTTCCTGCCTCTCTTTCAAAGTCAAACAACGCCTCTCTCCATTATCTTGTTGCTTTTCCACCTTCTTGTCCTTTTCTTTTGAGTAAAATTTGACAGGAATTTTATTCACAACCATGAATTCTTTCTAAATGTTTTTGAAATCTTTCTCAGTATTTTTAACTTCTTTATTTTCATTTTCGATCATAGCTGGGAGAATATCTTTATTTCCTCGTTCGCGATACTTAGCTCCATGTCGTAGGCGCAAGTTGCTTACTCTTCAAAGATGCGAGGTTTTATTCCCTATAGAATGTAAAGAAGTCCCCAAGGCATACCTCTGGATACACATGTCAACTGTAGATAGTTCAGTGAGTCTATCTTCGCAATCGAGGCTTAAAGCTCTTCAGCTGTTGATATAGTCAACGAATGGCTCACCCTTTTTTTGTTTAGTGGTGGTGAGTTCTATCATGCTGACAGTTCTTCTTGTACTGTAGAAACGGTTAAAGAATTCCCTTTCAAGTTCTTCCCAACTATTGACAGACTCGGATTCGAGGTCAGTATACCAGCCGAAAGCATTTTCTTTGAGAGTTCAGAAAAATTGCTTCACCAATAAATCTCTTGTACCAACATTTTTACATGTTTCAATGAGCTGTGCAATGTGTTGCTTTGGATTTCCTTTTCCATCAAATTGCTAGAACTTTGGCTACTCATAACTAGTTGGCATCTTTAGATTGTCAATTCTCTTGGTATACGACTTTGAATACAAGAGAGAGTTCTAAGTCGGCCCGCCGTATTGTGCTCTGATGGAAGACATAATCATGTCTTGTAACTGTTGAACGATTAATGTCGCGATTCAAGTAGAGTGTTGAGAATGATCTTCTTCAAAGATAGATTTTCCTTTATCTTTGACGGCGGCGGTATGGCTACAGTCAACAAAATTTCGACCTTCCATCTGATTTTTTAGACAGGTTATTTCATCGTTCTTTTCTTTGATCACATCTAATAACATGATGATATTTTTTTCGCATTCGCCTAGTCTTCTTCATTTGAGGCGACATTTGTCATCATAACGGACACCACATCTGGATTTGAAAATTCGCTTGGTTGATGATGAGCAAGATCATATTGGCCAAACTCAAAATTTTCTATAGTGGTGATGTAATTTTTAGAGGATTCTATCATGCGCCTCATTATCTTGTTTACGATGACAGGTGTTTGGCTCTCTTCATGGTTGATTTCTTTTGAGCGACTTCTCGTAACAGGTCCCATATAGGAAACAGTTGAAGTAGCAACCTTGGAAGAAACTTCTTTGGAACTCATGCTTTCTTGAGAGAGACGAAGAGATGAGAGGTAGAGATAGTCCCACTGGGCGTGCCAATTTGTTCACACGAGATTTTGACGAACGAGTAGAAATGAGACACGTGTAAATGAATTTTGAATTTTTATTGATTTGAATATGTGCGCATGTTACAATCTCTAATATTTTTCCTCTGATTCTTTCTCTGTAGAATCTAGATTTTGAAGATGTTGATCTGAGGGCTTTCAAGCTTGTTCTCAGATAAAGGATGATCAAATCTACAGTTTGATGGTGAAGAGACAATCAGGTTGAAGAAGCCTTTGTCGTTGAGTGTTCTGAATTATGAAGCTTGATCTTGAATTCTCTTACTCTTCGACCGATCTTGAAGGCTTATGGACTTAGATTTGTTGGATGCTCTGAATCTGAATCGTCTAGCTGAAAGCTCTGGAGTTTCTAAGTCTTCGATCTTGCTCTCAATTCCGGGTCCCTCTGTAAATGAGGAATAGCTCTATATTTATATAGTTCTTAAAGACTTGTGGGCTTGTGCTTCGTGGGCCTTTGGGCCTGAATCTTGTATTAGGGTTTAGGGTTTTTGTGCTCACTATATGGATTAAGGCTAAATTTAATTTGGGACTAAAATCCAAACAAACAACTTTTAATCTAATTAGTTAGGGAACAATATAGTTTTGTAATTGACCGATATTTAACTGGATTTAATTGTAAATGATTTGGCAATTTATTATTGGCCAAAATTTCTCAGTCAATAAGACCAATATGTGGGTGAGCTTAATGTATGCTCCAGTTTGATTGTTTTGAATTGTGTTCATGATTGAGCCAAATGCAAGGGTCATGAGTGCTTCTAAATTATGTTGATGATTGAACAAGTATTATAGTGTGAACTACTTATGTATTGCTGCTTTTGAAGTGGTCGAATTACTATTGAATTATATATATATATAATTGTGTGACGCGGTACGTATGATCATGAATAGAACTTGTGTGCTCATTACAAGTATTTGTTTTGTTATTAAACTTAACGGAAACCAAACATACTAGACCTTATGCTCCTCATTTTTGTACGGTAAAACAAACTATGATATTGAATAGAACAAAGTAGAGGTAATTTCGGTTCGGTTTTGTCGGTTTTGTGTCAAACCAATTATCGAATCAATATCTTCGACTTTTCAATAATTGAGTTCGAACCGATGTCCAATCAAGAAAAAAACCATTGGTTCAGGTTATTTGGTTCGGTTATGGTTTGATTTTCGGTTTTTATTTCAATAAAAATTTTGGTTTATTTTTCAAAATTTTTTGTCTCATTTACATTTGAATTTTTAATTCAATTCTAAAGACTTTCATTTTACTAACAAAAAACAATACTTTGCTTAAGTATCACAATATTTACCATACTTTTATTCCATATTTCACATTTAAATTGATTCTTCCATCAAATTTAAATACTAACATTGTTACAAAATTAATCTCAATCGTCTCTAAGCATATGTCAATTTTGCATTCAAGATACCCAACGAAAACTTTGAACAATCAATTTGAAAATCTGATCTTTATGTCTTTTAATTGAAAAACCAGCCAGCATAATTCTTAAAAAATAGTGAAATAAAAGAGAGAAAATGAACACGAGGTATTACGTGATTCGATACGTAAGTCCTACCTCCACGACATCTGGGCTTAGGTGAGACAATTTTATTAGAGATTTTACTAGAAAAAGTCCAATATTCAAAATAAAAATACAACAATTACAAAAAATTATGAATCTAACAAAATTATCACAAGAATTTACCTAGATCTAAACAAGGAACAAAAGGAAAAGGAAATGGAGTACACATCTTTTGAAGAACACCTTTATTCACCAAGAATCAAACAAATCTAGAAGAGAAATCTTCAAGAATCTTCAATTGCAACTCCAAAAACTTGAATTCACCCTTTCTTTTTCGCACAAACCTTCAAGAATGGGATGAAGAGCACCAAGGGATGGAGATAAACAAGATTTCGGCCAAGTGCACGGCCGAAACCACCGTTGCGCTTCCGTGAAACACCTGCCCGAGACGCACACCAGCTGCGCCCAGCCTGCTCTTTCGCTGCTGTCGAATCAAACCGTGAGCCCTATGGGGCTCTCTCTTTTTCTCTTCTCCGTCTGTAAGTCTCGGCCTAAGAGCGGGGGATTTTTCCCTCAAAACTTGCCTCCTTTACACACGTGAAAATATCATTTTTATCCCTTCTCACTTCCTTTGATTTTCTCAAACACCTTTTGCCTTTGGTAAATTCACCTTGCCTTTCACTAAACACAAAGTTAATGAAAGCAACTAACAATTTTCTAAACTTGTAAATTTGATCAGTAATACTTGATTTAAAATGAGATGAAAAGGTCACTTACTAATTAAACTAAGCTTGGCACCATAGAATTAATAAGCTTGGCCCCATACAATTAAATTTAGGTATTAATAAGAAACCTCATAACTGAACAATATGATTAATCCAAACTAATTTTCCAGTTAGTTAATTAGTTAAGCTAATTACTCTAATTAATTATGTATTAACTAATTGATGTAAAATGGTAATTAATTAAATCAATAATCCTAGTTAAAGTCTAGGCCAATTTTTAACAATCTCCACCTTGGCATATACTTTAACTTGGAATAAGCAAACAACACCAAACCATACATCAATACAATATATAGAAAATAAAAACTATCCCCAACTCATATTTAACATTCTCATGCAAAGGTCAAATTTATCAAAAGATAATACTTTGGTAAACATATTGTTCGCATTCAAATTGGCACTAACCTTTCTAACTTGAATCAAATCATTATTGATAACATCTCTAACAAAATGATATCTAACATCAATATGCTTAGTTTGTTCATGATGAGAATGATTCTTTGATAAATGGATAGCACTTTGACAATCACAACACACAATCACATTTATAATACTATCCCTTTAAACCAAATGGCCTCCATTACCGCTTCGGTAAGGCAATATAATCGCAATCAGCTGTAGACAAAGCAACAATGAATAGAAAATTGGATTTCCAACTAATTGTACAATCAAACAATTTCAACAAAAAACGAGTCAAATGTCTATGTTTATCAATATCAGTGGCATAATCAGCATCAAGATAACTCATAATATGAATAGACTTACTTTCTTTGTCTCTACCATAACAAAAGCAAAAAGACGTATGGCATGTAAGATATCTCAAAATCCATTTTACCGCATTCCAGTGTTGTTCTCCTGGATTAGTAAGAAATCTACTAACAACACTAAGAGGATGTGCGGCAAGATCATGTCTAGTGCAAACCATAGCATACATAAAACTACCAACAGTTGAATAATAAGGAATATTTACCATTTTCTCGATCTCATTAGGTGTCTTAGGTGAATCATCACAAGAAAATTTAAAATGCTTTCCAAAAGATGTTTGTAGTTTCCAATTATCATGCATGTTCAACTTTTTGACTAGCGTAGTTATGTAATCACGTTGAGATAAATACAACTTGTTTTCTTTCCTCTCTCTAATAATATACATGCCTAAAATTCTTTTTGCATTGCCTAAGTCTTTCATGTCAAGTTCTTTATTCAAAAGATATTTTAGCCTATTTATTTCATTCATGGACTTACATGCAATCAACATATCATCATATAGAAGTAAGTAAATAATTTCAGATTTGGCAACTTTTTTAAAGTAAACACAACTATCATACTTACTTCTAGTACAACCAATGGATAACATATAAGAATCAAACCTTTTATACCATTGACGTGGAGTTTGTTTAAGTCTATATAAAGATCTTTTGAGTCAACATACCTTCTTACTTTGTTTAGGAGCTTCAAAACCCAATGGTTAATCCATGTATATTGTCTCCTCTAGCTGTCCATGTAAGAATGTGGTTTTGACATCCATTTTCTCTAACTCAAAGTTAAAGTGTTCAACAAAAGCGAGCAAAATTCTAATAGAAATATGTCTAACAACAAGAGAGAAAACGTCTTCATAGTCTATACCTTCCCCTTGAGTAATCCCTTTAGCCACTAATTTAGCCTTGAATCTAGGCTTATTAATTCTCGAACGGGACCAACTTCGAGAGAAAAAAGACAATCAAGACAAGTTCTATCCGCGCTCCTTCTTAGAAGATTCCCTTAAGCTTTTGACTTCATGGGCTTCTTTTCCTAGTAAGATTCCTATAGTGCAACTCTAATTCTTAAGAATTATTCTTTAAGTCAATTAATGTCCCTTACGACCAAATCTTTGTCTTTTCTATAAGGCAATTCGTGGGTTTGTTATTTCAATATCAAGCCTACTTAAATTAAAAAGCTTTCAACTCAACCAACAGATTAAAATTGACTGACTCCTCTTTCAACTCGTATAAAAAAATTTCCTTAATTTTATAAATCCACTTGCATCCAACACTTTTTACATTCAAAGGTTTATTGACAAGAACCGATGTTTTATTTTTCATTAAAGAGTCATACTCTTCTTTCATAGTCACCCATCATTTTTCTTTATTTGTGCTAGTGGTGGCTTCATTAAAAGTTTGGGGTTCTTAATCAACAAAGTCATTAGCACTTAGAAGACCATAAGATACAAGATTGGAATAACTATATCTTGTTGGAGGATTAATATTTCTTCTAACTCTATCTCTTGCTAATTGATAATCTTCAAGATTGGAACTAGGTTCCACCTCGAAATCAACTCTCTCTTCTACCTCTTGTATTTCTTCATCTAAAATCTCTTCTTCTTCATTTTCTAGAGTTATGTGAGGTGGAGTTTCTAAAACGGTTTCTCCAGTGATTGTAGGATCTGTAGTTATAGGACTAGTTTTCTCTCCCTCAAAACTTAACTTGGTTTCATCAAATATGACATCTCTGCTAATAAGAATTTTTGAAGCATTTTGAGCTAAACACCACAATTTGTATCCCTAAACACCTTCGGGGTATCCTAAGAAGACATATTTCTTAGCCCTTGAATCTAGCTGGCCCTCTTTAGTGTGAGCATAAACTATGCATCCAAAAGTTCTCATATAGGTTAAATTGGGGGACTACTTTGCCATAACTCCTGAGGAGTTTTCAAACCTATAGCGGTGGAAGGGTTCCGATTGATGATATAACTAGTCGTGGTTACCCCCTCACCCGAAAAAGTTTGAGGTAATTTGGACCAAGACGACATGCACCTAACTTTTTCCATCAAAGTTCGATTCATTCTTTCAGCTACCCCATTTTGTTGAGGCGTGCCAACAACGGTCAAATGTCTAGCAATACTCTTGGCTTTACAAAAAGTTTTGAATTAAACTCTAAGCCATTGTCCATTCTAATTCTTTTAACTCTGAGACTAGATTGAGTTTCTACATAATTGATCCATTCTACAAATTTATTATAAGTGTCAGATTTATTCTTTAAAAGATAAATCCCCACTTTTCTAGAAAAATCATCCATTATACAAAGAAAATATCTAGCCTCACCATTAGAAGTAACATTAGACGGACCGCACAAATCAAAATGCACATAATTCAATTTATTTTTAGAAAATGTTCCACCTTTACAAAATTTAACTCTTTTTTATTTTCCATAGATGCAATGTTCACATAAGTAGATCACGATTTGCTCAATTGAGAATAATTTGTTGCTTTATCAACTATTTAATCCCTTGTTATCTAGACATCTATGCCATAGAGTAAATTTGGTAGTGTCATTTTCGTTAGCTAGATCAATTGACCCAACAACCGTCGAACTTTCTAGTGCATAAAGTGTATCTCTCAATCATGATCTTTAACACTCCTCCCTCTAATTTACGTGTATCCTAGCTTATCTAGCATACTTAGAGATATTAAATTTCTTTTGATCTTAGGTACATACCTAACATCATCAAGACATTTAACACTCCAAGCTTTAGCCTTGTTGTCCCTATACCTTTTATCTCACAAGTTTGGCGGTTTTATAATATGACTTTACCTCTTACACCGGTTCGGAGGTTACTAAGTCGTTATCTATTAGGTGTCATATGGAAAGAACAACCTGAATCTAAGATCCAAACATTCTCATCACTAGAGGTGCTAACTATTAGTACTTCATTATATTCTTCACTAATGTTAACATTACTAGTGTCTTCTTTTCCTATCCCTCCAAATTTGATTCTAAGGTCGAGACAAAACCTTCTAATATACCATATCTTATGACAATTGTAAGACTTCCTAGTATTATTACTAGACCCCCTAGATTTAGACATTCTCTTACTTTTACCCCTCTTATTACTCTTACTAACATACTTTGGACGACCTTCTGTCATTCTTCTAAAAACAAAGACTCTGATTTTTTTTCTCTTAATTCTTGGTCTTTAATCTTAATGGCGGCAAGAACAACACTACACATCTCTACCAAACTTCATAGCAGATTTAACATCATTATAGCATCGGGTAATGAATTTACTAAGACAATAGCATGATTTTCATCGGAAAAAACTTCACATATATTTTGTATTTCAGAAACAATTTTATGAAAATTATCTTTCATGTTTTTGTTAGACTCCATCTTAAAACTAAACAACCTAGATCTTAGATAGATCTTACTTGATACTGATGTTGTTTGATATGTTGTTCCAAGCTGATTCTAAAGCGCCAAAGTTGTCACCTCTCCTCGTACTTGTCGTATAATGGAATTCGATAAATGCAAAATGATAAGGCTTGTGCAACCTAATTCATTTTCGATAATTGATCTTCGGTTACGCTTTCCTGAACTTCCTCCTTTTCGATATAGCATAATCTACCTTTTGTTGACGAAGAACCGCGAGCATTTTTATTTTCATAAGCTAAAGTCACTCTTTCCATCATAGCGTTTAACTTCCATTTTCGTTGTCATCCTACAAAATTTTCAAAGCACAAAATCGGTAGCAACAAGATTCTTAAAGAAAATTATTTTAAAAACTATACATGAAAGTAAGCTTGCTTCAAGAATTCTAAGAACATGGAAAAATTCACAAGAACACAATCCAAGAATATTTTCCTAAACTTAACAAGATTTTTTAAACAATAATTTTCAAGAAAGTAAATGCTAACATATGACGGAAACTAGAGTTAGCCTCTGGTACCACACTGTCAAAATTAATCCCGACCTTCTCAAAGCATATGTCGATTTTGCATTCAAGATACCCAACGAAAACTATAAACAATGCTTTTAATTGAAAAATCAGCAAGCATAATTCTGGAAAAATAGTGAAAAAAGAGAAAATGAACGCGAGGTATTACGTGGTTTAGTACGTAAGTCCTACATCTACGACACCTAAGAACGGGCTTAAGTGAGGCAATTTTATTAGAGATTTTACAAGAGCCCAATATTCAAAATACAAACACAACAATTACAAAAAATTATGAATCTAACAAAATTGCCACAAGAATTTACCTAGATCTAAACAAGGAACAAAAGGAAAATGAAATGGAGTACACCTTTTTTGAAGAACACCTTGATTCATCAAGAATCAAACAAATCTAGAAGAGAAACCTTCAGGAATCTTCAATGACAACTCCATTAATTTGAATTCACCCTTTCTTCTTCGCACAAACTTTTCAAGAATGGGATGAAGAGCACCAAGGGATGGAGAGAAGCAAGGTTTCGGCAAGTGCACGGCTGTAACCACCACTGCACTTCTGTGAAACACCTGCCCGAGACGCTAGCCGGCGCTGCTCTTTCACTAACCATGAGCTCTATGGGACTCCCTCTTTTCTGTATGCAAGTCTAGGCCAAGGGGGATTAAATCAATAATCCTAATTAAAGTCTATGCCATTTTTTAATAAAAAATATTTTTCTTATTATTATATATTTGGTTCGGTTCAGTTTTTTATTGGTTCTTCCATCATGATATAAAACCGAACCAATATATTTCGATTTTCTAAAATATCAAACAAATCGATTCAATATTGTTCAAAAAACTGAAACCGATCCATTAAATCGATTTGGTTCGGATCGATTTTGTCGGTTTTTAATTTTTTTCTTACATCCGTAGAACAAAGTATAACAATGTAACAAATTAATTTGACCATCAATCAAATTGTTTTTGTTTTTAAAAATTGTTTGTGTGCCACCAACCACATGATTGCCGCCCATCGTTGAACTCAAATATATGAACTTTTTCCCACGTGAGAAATCGAATATGTATGTTATTCTATAATACAAAACAATTAGCTTGTCTCATTGTTTTTATTTATTTATTTGGCATAACCTAGCCGCCTACTTAATTTTTTATACAAGGTTCCGTTAAAAGTTAGTTCAAAAATATATTCAAGAAAAAGAGACTAAAATCGTGTTTCATCTTTCATATTTTTAATATGAAAATTAATGGATGTTGTGAATATAGATAAAAGTATGCAAGAAGCATACAAAAACCTCATCAAATGAATTACAAAAAAGCTCTCAAATTAAGAGATACATTGTTAATTTTAAATCATTTGTGTATTATGACTAAATATATATGTAATAATGTATTACAATAATACTAGGATAATGCAATAATTAATGATATTTTAGTAATAAAAAGCATTTTTAATTTAGGGTTTCTTTTTAAACAGAATTGTAATAAACTACATCATTGGGTTAAGTGGTAAGTTAGGATTTTATATTTGAAAGTTTTAAATTTTATTAATTAGTTAAAAAAATGAAAAATTATCTTATCTTCTTCCCGTCTCTCTCAACCTCGCGATCCACCCTCTCTCTCGCGATCCCCACACACTCTCCCAATCTTCTCCCTCTCTCATGTTCGTTTCACGCTCTCTACCCTTGATCTCTCCCTACTCTCTCGCTCAATATCTCTCACTCGTTTCGTCTCTCTCTCTCTCACGCTCGTCTTCTCTCTTTCTCCCTTGCATTTTTTGACTCCCCTATGCGAAAACCAGCAACGCTACAGGTGTTGGGAGTGTCGTAGCGGAAACGAGACAGATCAAAGGCCTTGGTTTTATGCTCGTCGGGGTTCGCTTCGCGTGTGTGGTTGTTGTGTTCTGGCTTTACTCTTGGTTTAGGAGTTTTAGGAAAGGCTATTGCTTAATTTTAAGTAGTTGTTGCTTAGGTGTCGACATTAATTGGGTGGCCTTATTTCATGTAAGGAAGGAAACCTAAGCTTGTTAGGTCATTTTGGACTCACTCAAGCTGCTCTTAGTCTCTAGTTATTCGATTGTAAGGGCCCCGAACGGGTGCATAAGCTAGTTGTGTTTCATGCTTGAACTGTTCGTTTATCATTTTATTACTACCTTGTTGCTCGTTATTTCTTCATTGAATTTGAAAGCATGTGGTTTATGATCTGGTAGGCTAGTATGTGGATTATATGTTGTTTGTTGCTTATCGGTACTTACTTGAATTTAAAGGCATATGGTTTGTTACTTCATTGAATAATGTGTTGGAAGACCCTAGGGAAGCAATGCATGTTTTCTTCGTAAGACTCTAGGGAAGCAATGCATGTTTTCTTCGTAACTGCCTTGTTTAGAAATTGGTTTTTCTATGCTCGAGTCTCTTTCCTTAATAAGAGTTAGCTTGTCAGCCATACAGTCTAGGCATGTCTCTTCCTCACCATAGAATGGTTGTAGTAGATCATAGGGTCTATTGTTTGCGGGACATGTCAGGGGGTGACCCATAGGGGTGTCAGTTTGACCCAGCCAACATTCCTTACCGAATAGAGGTTGCTGTTGTAAGAGGCTTCACACGTTATTAGGGGGCTGATCGCTACATCGACCCGAAATCTGGTGAGACTGACCATAGGGTCGATAGTCTGAACTCAGGGACTTGGTATCGGTTGGGAACATGTTCGTCCATATGTGTAACCTGGTTGAGTGATATGGGATGCGTAGGGTGTGATAGTGGGAATCAGGCATCGATTAGATATCCTTTCTCGCTAGAGTTGAAGCGATAACTTGCTAGGTAGTAAGCAGCCAAATTTTCTTAAGCATAAGTCAGCGTCGCACTAGTAGGTTGGATCGCTCTCAGCTCGGCACCGTGTGTGGTACTCGATGTTTTGGGATTGTCCCAACCGTGGCGGAGGAACTTGGGATAGCCTGGGCGACTCTAGTGGTTACCCTTGCACGTAGGCATTATGTCGTACCCAGGAGAGTTCGGGTGGTAGCTTTTTAGGTCTCACGACATTAGCTAGTGAGGCCCTTCCTTGAAAGCTGTCCGAGGGCTATCGAGCCAGGCCACTCGAGTTTTCGAGAGTTTGGATGCTTCTTTTCGTTTGTTGTGGTTTTCATAGATTTATTTGTCAATACATGTTAGCGGCCTTGTCGTTATATGCATGCATACCGATGCGGGATTCTCTTTCTGAATTTCACAACTCACCCTTTATTTTATGTTGGTTGTGGCTTCCATCCATAGGTGCAGGTTTATACCAGGACGGATGACCGAGACAACTAAGTGGCCGGAAGGGGAAGGACTAATTGCTAACACATGTCGAGTCTTTCCATTTTGTATTGGTTGTACATGCATTATTTTGTACTTTTGATTAAGCATGTGTATTTTTGTATAACGAGCAATCAACTCTGTATGTGACTTTTAAAACTGTAGGATGATTTGAAAACCATTTTACAGGATGTATGATTAAGTTGTTCAATGTCTAGGATATATTTTACAGGTGCGATTTCTTTATTTTTAGGGGAAACTCTGCCAAAAGTTTTAAGGATTTTTCATGCATTACCTTGACACCTCGAGTCAAGCTTACGGTTTAAGACCGGGTTGTCACAAGAATTGACGGTCGCTTTTTTCTACAAATCTTAACTTCTCAATATTGATCGTTAGTGTTCGGTTATAGACGAAATCATCCTTCCCCAACGTTGTAGAGAGACAATGATGGGGGAGATCACAATGATGAGCTTCACGTCATTTCTTATTTTCTTCCCGATGGTGAGACCTCTCCACGAAGAATCTTGACAAATAAGACACCGGAGTCAATAGAGATTGGCAATGACGAAGCTTCGAGACAACGACGTTCATGGAGAAGATGCCTTCAAGACAACGCCAATAAACAACAGTGATGGTGAACGTCAGCTTCCCGACATCGACAAGGTGGTGCTTATTCTTCTTCATGGCAGTAATCATGGAGGGTATATAATTTAAATGTTTTTGTATTATTAATTCTTCATGTTTAATGAAGGGTATGAATGTATTTTTATAATAAATGTTTTTCCTTTTTTTAAATGATTGAATATTATTGTTATTAGTTTAAAATTGGGCTAATTTCTTAATTAGATTGCTAATTTTGGCGAGTCTTGCGTAAACTCCTTATTAGTATGATAGAAAAATTTAATCCACGTTACAATTATTAATACAACTAGTTGATCGAAAAATATTAATTATTTCCACCTAGTATTTAATGACTTCCTATACATAAAAATAAAAGTTAAATGATAAATACATAAAATAAATGATAAACAACTACCAAAAGAAAAAGGGGATTTTTCATGTATAGCAAAAAAAAAATTAAAAAAATCTTCTATAGCAAATTTCTAAAAATATTTTCTATATAGCATAAATATGGATAGTAAAATGACCAAATTACTCTCGACTCAATCAGAAATTTAACGTCATCTGATAGCCTTCAATCACCTTCAATCAATAGTTCAATTCATAGACTCAATCAGTTCACTCATAGATTCAATCAACTCACTAACAATTTTCAATCAATTTGTTGAAAAGAATGATAAAATTGAAATTATTGAAAAACAAATGAAAATCTTCTATGTAGGAATTACTTTTTAAAAAAATATTATAATTAAAATAAATGAATGAAAATTAACGTTCAGAGTAATTTTCCAAAGAAAAATATATTAAAAAAATTAATTTCAAACATAAGGCTAACCATTGAATCTATTAAACAATTAATAAGGATGAGAGTAATTCAAAAGTTCTTTTTATGAAAAGTGATTCAAAATGTAAAAGTCAAAAAAAAATTTCTTTTTTTTACAATTAAATAGGTAGGTATTTGAAACCAACTTTATTTTTTTTTTAAATTTACCATAAAAATAGTTTTTTAAGACTAAGAATATTTTTCAAAACTTTTTGAAATTTTGGTATCTTTTAAACAATACTTTAACAATTTTCGACCAAATTTAACCACGTTGCAAAGCGATTGTGAGGCACTTGCTCTAACCCGGCGAGCAAGTCAGCCAAACGAAAATTGTAGAGCGGGTGGCAAGACAGAGCCAACCTCCCACAAAAGTCTCGAGAAAGGTTTTCGAAGGAGAGAGAGAAAGTTTTGAAATATGTTTTGTCTTTGAAAGGTATATAATAAGATGCAATAAGGGACGCAACAACTAGCTTGCATTAATCATATAATCACTTGGTAGGAAGGAAGTTTCAAGAAGTCATACCCCCTATAGTACATTTTTTACCCTAATTGATGTGACACCCTTGCATATGAAAATGACGAGGAGTCAACCCCTAGATAAAAATGAAGGAAACTATCCTAACATGCAATATTAACAAAATAACATAAAAGCATGATGAAAATGGTGTAAAGGTTCATGCGGCCATGTGCAACACGCATTGGACAAGCACGACTTGTTGATCTTTGGATCGGTCGTTGACTTGTTGATATTTTGATCGGTCGATGACTTGTTGATATTTGGATCGGTCGATGACTTGTTGAAATTTGGATCGGTTGTTGACTTGTTGATCTTGGATCGGTCGTTGACTTGTTGATCTTTGGATCGGTCGTTGACTTGTTGATCGTGGACTTC
>JBBMEG010026906.1:0-23786 GCA_037832605.1 Cyclanthera cordifolia
CTTTCAGATATCTCAGAATCTTATATACAGCTTCAAAATGAATAGGACCTAGTGCGTGCATGAATTGACTTACCATAGTTACAGAAAAAGCTATATTAGGACGAGTATGAGACAAATAAATAAGTCTCC
The DNA here is from genome assembly GCA_037832605.1 of Cyclanthera cordifolia. Taxonomy (NCBI): domain Eukaryota; kingdom Viridiplantae; phylum Streptophyta; class Magnoliopsida; order Cucurbitales; family Cucurbitaceae; genus Cyclanthera; species Cyclanthera cordifolia. The sequence goes on from JBBMEG010026906.1 coordinate 130, forward strand.
CCACGCATCTCTGATACTTTTCTTTATCCTTTACTTCTTCTTCTGTAGCTGCCTGTAGTCTTGCATTTTGTTCGATAGGAGTTTCGGCCGGTTTGAAACCAAGTAACCCAGTTTCATTCAGTAAATCTACGATATATTTTCTTTGATTCACTACAATACCAGTCTTTGATCTTGCAAACTCCATACCCATAAAATATTTCAATACTCCTAAATCTTTAATTTGAAACTCTTTTGCTAATTTTTCCTTCAGTTCATTCATCCCTACCTCTTCATCACTTGTTACAATGATGTCATCAACATAAACTATTAGCACAGTTATTCTGTTACCTCTAGCATGTTTGTAGAACATAGTGTGATCTGCCTGACTCTGAAGAAAACCACAATTTGTAACTGCTTTTCCAAAACGCTCAAACCAGGCTCTAGGTGATTGTTTGAGACCATACAATGCTTTTTTAGTTTGCAAACATTGTTGCTTATGTCATTTGTTTCAAAACCAGGTGTAAGTCCATATAAAACTCTTCTTCTAGATCCAATTGAGAAAAGCATTCTTCACATCAAGTTGATATAAAGGCCAGTCTTTATTGATAACAATGGATAAAAGTACTATTTTTGAGTTTAGTTTAGCCACGGGAGCAAAAGTTTCTTGATAGTCAATTTCATAGGTTTGAATAAACCCTTTAGCAACCAACCTTGCTTTGTACCTCTCAATTCTTCAAGAGTAAATACCCATTTACATCATACTGTCTTCTTCCCTTCTGGTAATTCCATTACATCCCACGTATGATTCTGTTTGAGCACATTCATCTCTTCCATAACTGCTAAGTTTCACTTCGGATCTTCTAGAGCTTCCTGTATACTCTTTGGAACAAACAGGTTGGTTATCTTAGATATAAAGGCTCTATGAGTAGAAGATAATTTATGGTAGGATAAAAAAATCCTAATAGGATATTTAAAGTAGCTACGGGTTCCTTTCCTGTATGTTATAGGAATATCAAGATCAGAAACATAAGATAATTGATTTTGATTTTCAGAATGAGAAGGGTTAGAAGAATTACCAGGATTTATAGGAGCAGTCGTCGGAGCCTCAGGTTGGCCATGTGTCGAATCAACCAACACCTCATTACTATTTTGATTCGGCTTTCTTCTAGTATAAACTTGAAACTCATAAACAGCCCGCGGTACCTCTTCTTCTGAAGGAAACACTTCTCCCCTTAAAGAAAAACCTACCATATTATATGCTGGAGTAGTGGAATTAAGATCAACCACCTGGTGATGAACGAACTTAGGAAGAGGTAAGGACCAAAATTGCTCTTTATCATTCGCTTCTGTAGATATCTCCCCTGAAGGGAATTGAAAAAATAGGGTTGGTCTTCTATAAAAGACACATCCAAACTTTCATACACCTTTCTAGTGATAGGGTCATAACACCTATAAGCCTTCTTATGAGATACATACCCTAAGAACACACACTTTACGGCTCTAGGATCTAGTTTAGAGAATAAGGGACTACACACGTGAACGAAAACTTGACAACCAAAAACCATGGCAGACAGATAAAAAAAGATCCGAATTGTAGGGAAGTTCTTTATAAGATGTTCTAAAGGAGTGTGAAAACCTAAAACTTTCGTAGGCATTAGATTTATGAGATAGGTAGTTGTAAGAACACCATCACCCCACAGATATTCTGGTACATGCATTGAAAACATAATCGCAGGAGAAACTTCTAACAAGTGCCGATTTTTCCTTTCAACAATACCATTATGTTGGGGTGTATTCCTACAGGTTGATTGGTGATAGATGTCTTTACTATATAAGAACTCACTTAAGTGAGTATTAAAGTATTCTGTCTCATTATCAAAACGAAGAATACTTATCTTAGTTTTGAACTGGTTTTCAATCATGTTACAAAATCTAATAAAGACCTCTTTAACATCAGATTTGTTTGCAAGAAGATATACCTAGGTGACACGAGTATAGTCATCAATAAAGGTAACAAACCACTTTTTCCCACCCCGGGTAACTATTTTAGAAGGCTCCCAAACATCACTATGAATTAAATAAAAAGGTGCAGATGCTTTATAGTTTTGAGGCAAATAGAAAATACGATGAGTTTTTGCAAGAGAACAATGTTCACATTTCATTTTCAAGCAATCAATTCCTACAAATAGTTTCGGAAACAACGGTTTTAAATAAATAAAAAAAAACTAGGATGCCCTAACCTATAATGCCATAACTTTAAAGTATCCCTAACAGAATTAGAGCTAACACTACTATATCCCTGAATTTTCCTATGACTTTTAGAATCTTCCTCAAAATAGTAAAGGCCGTCGATCAATCTAGCATGTCCAATCATCTTCTCCGACTCATGTTCCTGGAAAAAACAAAACGAATCACATAAGATAACACGACAGTTAGAATCACTAAAGAGTTTACCAATTGATAATAAATTGAAAGTCAATTTGGGGACATGAAGAACATTTTATAGAGAATTTTCTTTGGATAAACTGATGGCTCCTTTTCCATATACAGGAGAATAACTACCATCAGCTATTTTGATTTTATCATAGTATAGAGGAAAATAGGTTTGAAACAGTCCTGGCGAGTTCCTCATATGATCTGATGCTCTAGAATCTATGACCCATGGAGCTGAACTAGAGCATGAAAAGGTACAAGGATAATTACCTGTTTGTGCCAACGAGATACTAGGGTTACCAGATGAAGAAAAAGTGACCTTTAGCAGTTTTAGAAGTTGATCAATTTGCTCCTTATTAAATACGATTGATTCAACATTATTTGCACTAGTGGTAGGAGGACGAGTATTCTTCTCCCTCTGTTTACTGTTTCTGCAGTTAACAGGTTTCCCATGAAGTTTCCAACAATTTTCCCTAGTATGATGACAGTAATCACATGTAACTCGGAGCTTGATAACTTTATTTGAGGAAGCCTGGTTCACCGTAGCATCTACTACCAGTGTTGAACTTTTCACTGTATCCACCAACTTTCTTCCAATCATGACATACCGATGACTCTCTTCCCTACGAACTTTTGAGAAAGCTTCACTAATCGCAGGAAGATTAGTCTTAGCAAGAATTCTACCTCATACTTCATCAAATTCTACATTGAGACCAGCTAGAAATTTGTAAATACGACCATTTTCAACAAGTTTTTTATAATGTTTCTGGTCCTCAGTGCATTTCCATTCATAATTATCAAATAAGTCAAGATCCTGCCAAATTCTTTTTAAAAAGTGAAAATATTGGGTTACAGAATTACCTCCCTGCTTCACGTCTCCTAGTTTGAGATTTAATTCAAAAACCTGCGACTGATTTTTCAGGTCGGAATACATCTCAGTAACACTATCCCATAATTCTTTAGCCATAGCATAACATATATAATTGCTGCCTATTTCTTCAGTCATGAAATTTACTAGCTAGGTCATGACCATGGAATTCTCTGAATCCTATACAGGAAACGCCGGATCATTTTTCTGAGGAGCTTCCTTAGCTTCAGTCAAATATCCTATCTTGCCTTGGCCTCGGATGAACATTCTAACGCTTGTGACCAACGAAGGAAGTTATTACCATTTAATAGAATTGTCGTTATTTGAATCGTATGACTATTATTTGGTAGTCTCGCAATCACTTCTTTGGCCTCTGACATGATTATTTTGAAGCTGTGACCTGGAAAACTGTGAATAAGCAAGCAAGCTAGCAGCTGGAAAAGTGTATATCAGAAAACTGTGAATCGCACAGGTGGAGTCACATGCAGACAGCGCCAAAATCGCGCGCATAGATGGGAGACGGCGCAAAACGAAACGCATGAGACGAAATCACGCCTAAAGTCGCCGAAGCCAAAATCGCGCAGGAAGTCGCCGAAATCGAAATCGCCGAAGCCGACGCCAACGCTTGGGACGAAGAAGCGAACCCGACACCAATTCCAACGCCTGAGTCGGAGACGAAGTCCAGTAACGAAGAAGCGAACCCGACGCGTGATGCGACGCCGAAGCTTGAAGTAGGAGAAGCAGTTTTTCTGTCGTAGGAAAAAAGGTTGCGCGATAGGGGAAAAAAATTTCCGTTTTGGTTAGAGTTTTTTCTAGGTTAGGGTTTTTTTAGGCTCTGATACCATGTGAAAAGTATGGAGAAATTCTTAATTTTGTTTCTCTTAAACAATAATGATACAAACAGGTTACTTAAATAGTAACATTAACATTCCTACGTAGGAAAGGAAACTAACAAATATAAAAAAAATAATATAATTAGATATATTTTTTCTTATTATATTTACAAGAATAATATCAAAACTAATATAACCAACAGAGTAAATGAATGAGGAACGAGCATTCTGAAAGGAATGATACGAGGGTCTTCACTTTAAGAAGCCTTTTCATGACAATAGGTTTTTGTGTGACAAGGTTGAACATGGTGCATGATAATGTGATGGCTGAGCTTTGATTCAAATAAATGATAAATGTTTTAGAATTATATGTTAGTAAAAAGTTGGATTGAAACCTTCTTATAATATGAGAAGACACAATGAACTTGAGTAGAAGATTCACAACATTCTGATTTTTAGGTTTTAAGTTGTACAACAAAAATAAGCTAAATCAAGATGTCTTCATGCTTAAAGTTCTAAGGAGAATCAGCACATCATACAACATTGAAAGCTATATGATAAATACTAATGGCATTCAATTAAACTTGAAATTAACAAATTTTAAGTTATTTTCTAGTCATTACAATCAGTTAGCCAATATATAAACAAAACAAGTTTTTCAAAAATAGTTATGCATAAGATAACTGCATAACAAAATTTTGAAGGCGAAAGAGATGAATTAGAAAGTGAATGATTATATCAAAAACAAAAAACAAAATGGTTATCTAATGACACCAAAGTTTTAACTTTTGAGAAACTAATATTCAAAAGAGAAAGAGAAGGAATGCATTTACCTCTTGAATTAGATGTAAACACGTTTGGTCAACCAATATACATACTTGAGCCAGCTCTCTATTCTCTCTTAACTCAGTATTTCTTATACATGACTTGTTTGCTTGTGTGGATTACTTCATACACAAAACACAAAGAAATTGAAATACACAAAACACAAAGAAATTGAAGTGAATAATTAAACAATAAAAAACTAAAATTCAAAAGAGAGAGAATGAGTGGAATTACCTATTGAAGTAGATGTAGACCCAAGTTCATCAAGCACAATACATGTTTGAGTCATCTCCCAATTCTCTCCAACTCGTTTTTGTTTCTTTCACATGACTCTTTTGCTTTCTTAGATTAGTTTGTTAAACAAAACTTATAGAAATTGAAGTCAATACGTAAGAAACTAAATACGTAAGAAACTAATATTCAGATGAGAAAAAGAATGAATGCACCACTTGACTTGTTTGCTTGCTCGATATCCTAAAAAAGACAAAATGAAAGAAAAGTCGGTTGGTAAATTATTTACTAAAATTCAAAAGATTAAGTTTATGGCTTTTGAGAAACTAAAATTCAAATGAGAAAGAGAACAAACGTAGTTACCTCTTGAATTGGATGAAGTCCCAAGTTTGATCAATCACTATCCATTCTCGTCTCCATATTCTCTCTTAACTTCTTGGTGTTTCTTTCATGTTACTTGTTTCTTTGCCTGAACTAGTTGATACATAAAACATACAGAAATTGAAGAGGACAACAAAATAGTCTATCATTATTCAAAAGAGGACAGAAGGTTAATGACTTTTGAGAAACTAAAATTCAAAAGAAAGAAAGTGAGTGAGAGAGAGAGAGAGAATGAACTTGATTTCCTATTGAATTGGACGTAGACCTAAGTATCATGAACTACAATACATACTTTAGTAATCTCCCAATGTTCTAGGTCTTTTTTGTTTTTTTCACATAGACCTTTTGTTTGCTTGGATTAGTTTGTAAAAAAAACATATTGAAATTGAAGTCAATAAGTAAGAAACTAATATTCGAAAGAGAAAGAAAGAATGCATTTACCACTTGCCTAATTTGCTTGCTTGAATTAGTTCATTAAAAAACATAAGGAAATAGAAGTCTTGTAAGTAAGCAATTAGAAACTAAAATCCAAAAGAGAAAGTTAAGGCCCCATATGATAACCAATTTGTTTTTCGTTTTTGGTTTTTCAAATTTAAGCCTATATTTACCTCAATTCTCTACATATGTATCATGTTTTCTTTAAGTATATGAATCCTAACCAAATTTTTAAAACTAAAACAAGTTTTTGGAAGCTATTTTTTTTAGCTTTCAAATTTTGGTTTTGTTTTCAAAACATAAATAAGATGTTTTCATTAAAGTCATGAAAATTATATGTTGGAATAGTAGTTGTAGGCTTAACTTTCAAAAACCAAAAACCAAAACGAAATGATTATCAAACGAGGCCTAAGTTAATGGCTTTTGAGGAAATAAAATCTTTTCGATATGATTTAGTGACTCAAGCGTCTGACTTGAAACATTTAAAATGAAGCCTAAAGAAGTAATCCAACTGTTAAGAGAGAGATGCTCAACTTGGAAGTTCCTACGACTCATCGACTAAAAGTAAGGTGCACCTTATTTTTTGATGTTTAAATCGAAAAACTCTAGAGTTAAAGATGCTCAACTTTGAAGTTCCTATAATTGATCACAAAAAAGGAAGGTGCGCCATAAATTTTAGTGATTAAATCACACGAACTCAAAAGTTAACCACGCTTAACTTAAAGCAATTCTATGATGGGTTGACCTCCTAAAAATTTTCCTATTTAGTGGGTGAGGAAAGAGCATATTGAAAGGACCGGTACGAGGGGGTTCACTTTAAGGAGCCTTTTAATGACAATAGGTTTGTACATGATAAGGTTGAAGAGGGCATGATAAATGGTTGAGTTTCGATTCCAATAAGTGGTAAATATTTTAAAAATATATGTCAGTGAACTTGCATTGGAACATTCATAAAATATAGAAAAACAAAATGAACTTGATCGGTAGACTTACAACATTCTTTAAGTTTTAGGTTTTGAATTGTTGTGATAAATCAACTGAAACAAGATGTCCATATGCTTAAAGTCCTCAAGAGAATCAGTGCATCATACACTGAAAGGTACATGACAAATAGTAATGGAATTCAGTTGAACATTAAACTATCAAGGTTTATGTTTGTTTCTAGACATTACAATCAATTAACCAATGTATAAACCTAATAAGTTTTTCAAAAATAGTTATGCATAAGATAACTCCATAACCAAAATTCAAAATAGATAGAGAATGAATTCAAAAGAGAATGGTTATCAAAAACCAAAAACCAAATGATTATCTAACGACACGTAAGTTTACGACTTTTCAGAAACCGATAATCAAAAGATAAAGAGAATGAGTGCATTTTACCTCTTGAATTTGATGTAGACCCAAGTTTGGTCAATCAATATACATACTTGAGTCACCTCTCTATTCTCTCTTAACTTGTTTTTTCTTTCACATTACTTGGTTGTTTATATGAATTAGCTCATAACAAAACAGAAAGAAATTGAGGTAATTAATTAAACAATTAAAAAGAAAACTTCAAAAGATAAAAATGAGAAAAGTAAGTTTTTTCTTTTGATAAACTAAAAAGACCAAACCCAACTATGAGTCCAACCCTAGGCCTCTATCCTAATGCATGGATTTCAATGCTTAGATGATTGGGCATGTTTATAAAACATAATAATTAAAGGAATGAATACTTGCAATTAAATTCAAATAAAACTCTCTAAACAATTTAAATTCGTAAAGAGTGCAGCGGTGCCCATGGTCAAATCATGCTCGATCATCCATCCACGTACAAACATGTCAGCTTCATTGTTGGACGCTTGAAAGTTGAACCTGAGAGCATACTCGAGTCGATCCCCTTCAGGTGACTGCAACAGCAACCCAGCTCCACAACCTTTGTTGTTTGAGGGCCCATCAACATGAAGCGTCCACATCCTTGAGTGTTCAAGGACTTGAATTTCCTCCAACTTCTCCAGCGGTGGAGTGAGTTCCAAGACGAAATTGGACACTGCCTGACCTTTAACAGAGGGTTTGGCTTGATAGTGTATGTCGTATTCACTCAGCTCCACTGCCCATTTCATCAACGTCCCAGCGATGTCTGGCTTCTGCAGGATTTGGAGCAAAAGGAAGTTGGTCATCACCACTATCTTGTTGGCTTTGAAGTATGGACGTAATCGCCTAGTCGATGTCACCAGTGCTAAAGCTAGTTTTTCAACTTCAGGATAACGGGTTTTCGCATCCACCATGGCTTTACTAGTATAGTACACCGGCCATTGGCACCCGTCACTTCCCTTTATCAAGATCGAGCTTACCGCCTTCTCTAATGTGGCTAAGTAGAGGATAGGTCCTCTCTTGGAACTGGCTTGGACATAAAGGTTGCACTGCCCAAGTAGGCCTTACATCCAGCGCTTTTCCACATTCTGGGGTCCATTCGAACTTTCTCTTATTCTTTAAAATTTTAAAGAAAGGGAGGCACTTATCTGTAGCTCAACTTATAAAACAGCTGAGGGCGGCTACCTTCCCGTTTAAGCTCTGTAGTTGCTTCAACGTTTGAGACGGTTCTAACTCCAGCACGGCCCGGATCTTCTCCAGGTTTGCTTCAATCTCTCTTTGGTGTACGAGAAAACCTACCAACATTCCCGAGAAGATTGAGCTTCATTTTGTACTATCATAAGGTATCGACGGCCTTCATCAGGTCGTGCTGATGTCCTTCCACCTGCTTACTTTTTACCAATATGCCATCTACATAGACCTTCATGCTTTTTCCAATCAGGTGGGCAAACATTTTGTTGACCAGCCTCTGATAGGTTGCACCCGCATTCTTCAGGCTGAAAGGCATTACATTGTTGCAATACAAGTCCTACTTGTGACGAAGGACATCTTCTCTTGATCGTTGGGATGCATCCTAATTTGGTTGTACCCGGAATAGGCGTCCATGAAAGTTAGCAGCTCATGTCGTGCCATTGCATCCACTAACTAGTCTATGCGAGGTAATGGAAAGTTGTCTTTTGGACATGCCTTGTTGAGATCACTAAAGTCAATGCACATCCTCCATTTTCCATTTGGCTTTTTTACCAAAACGATGTTGGACAGCCATTCGGGGTAATGCACCCCCCGAATAACCTTATTTTTAGTAGTCCATCTCTACTTGTTCGGCAATAACCTCGTTGCGTTCATGATTAAACGCTCTCCGCTTCTAGCATACATGGTCCCGGTCGACAGTAAGCCGGTGGACCATGATATTTGGGTCTATCCCTGGCATGTTATCAGCGAACCAAACAAACACGTTCACATTTCTTTGTAGGAATTCTATAAGACTCGTTCGTTGCTCCGGACTTAAGCTCATCCCAATACTAACGGTTTACGGTCGCTCAGAAAGGATACTGCTTCCAATTCTTCGGCAGGTTTTCCTCGGCCTCGCTTAATAACTCCTCTTGAGGTGGGGCCCAGATCCATTTCTAAGGGCTGACCTTCAATAGGTGCTATTTTTTGAAAAGCCTCACCTGGCCTAGATTCCTATTCGATAGATTTCACCTCTATGACCCTTACCACTCCCTATATGGCTGTATGGTAGCACTCTCTCGAAGACAGCTATTCTCCTCGTACTTGCCGCACCCCCATGGGAGTAGGGAACTTCATCACCTGGTGGTAGGTTGATGCGACCGCCCTTAACCCATGTATCGTGGGTCTTCCTAGTATCACATTGTAGGCAGAGTTATCGTTAACCGCCAAGAAATTTACAAAGTAGAGGACTATGTTGTCCCCCTCGCCAAAGGTTATCAGGAGCTCGACTGAACCTGTAGGAGTTAGACTGCTCCCACCAATTCTAACTAGGAGTGTCGTACTCGGCTTGAGCCTTTCTCTTCCTAGCTTCATGGCGTCGTCAGCTCTTAACGATAGTACATCCGTCGAGCTACTTCCGTCAATAAGAATTCTCCTGAAGCGGATGTTGGAGACGGTTAGGGACACCACGAAGGCGTCATTGTGCGGCAGCCTCAGCGGTTGTGAAGCGAAGTTACTCGTCCACTACTGCCATTATTCACACTTATTCGCCCCTTAGCACGCTTCTGGCCTGTCTCACTTTCTCTTTCTGACTCCGGTTGGACTTCCCTCCAGCCGGTCCTTCAACAATGGTTTTGATTTATGGTGGCGATGGTGATCTTTCGCCTCCTCTTTTCTTGTTAGGGGACTCGGACGTCTTTCCACCCTCTTCCACGTACTTGTCCAATCATCTTCTTCGAATGAGAGACTCTATGGACTCCTTTAGATCGCAGTATTCGGAAGTTACGTGGTCGTGATCCCTATGAAATAGGAAGTATTTGCCCTTATTTCTTTTATTGGACCCCGCCTTGATTCGACTTGGCCACCTTAGCTCCTTCTTATCTTAAATCTCCATCAAGATATGATTTAATGAAACCGTCGTTACGGTGTATTTTTCGAACCGGCTAGGTGGCACCCCCTTTCGATCGGTCTTTACTTTTTTCACTAGGCGTTCTTTCGCCCTTCACTTTCGCGAATCTCTGTAGTTGGACTCGCGATGATTTGTTGACTTCTTATGCTCCAGAATGGAGCGTTTTCCTTCCCCTCCTCGGGAGTTGACCAGCTCCCCTACGCTAATATACTTTTGCGCCTTAGTTAGTAGCTCGACATACGTGAGTGCAGCCTTCTTCACTAGAGACCACATGAACTTCTCATCCTTAAGTCTGGCTAGGACCGCTGCAAGAGCCGTACTATCAGTGTATCCTTCAACTTGCAGCGCCTCATTGTTGAAGCATGCTATGTACTCTCGAAGGGTCTCCTAGCTTCTTTGTCTCACGGTCTGTAGATGGGGTGACCGACTTTTTCTGATCTCACCCATCCAAGAATTGGGTGACGAAAGCTCTAGCTAGCCCTCAGAATGAGGCAATAGATTTGCGCTTGAGCTGCTGAACCATCTTCTGGCTAGTCTTGTGAGCATAAATGAAAACACTCGGCACTTGATTGCCTCTCGGACTCCATGGAGTTTCATCCATGCCCGATAGAAATCTAAGTGTTCTATGGGATCTGTAGATTCGTCAAACTCTTTGATCACCTAATGTTTTTACTTCGATGGGGTGGATTCCTCCATGATTTCATCGATGAAAGGAGGGTCGACCTGGTCAACTAGGTTGTTCAAGTCTAGTTCATCTTGGTCCTGCGCCTTCTTCATGCTCTCCAGCTAATCTTGGAGAAGGCAAAGCTGAGCTAACCAAGGTTGATCCTCGGCTTTGTTGTGTCCCACCCCTCTCCGACACTGGTTGAGTACATCCCTTAGATCCGCTCACAAGTCTAATTCTGTCGTTTGGGTACTTGGAGTTCTTGATGGAAGTTGGGTGGATGACCCTCGCGTGGTACTCCATGGCCGGCTACTCCTGACTGACTGCGTTCTAGAAGACCCTTCAACTCTAGAACCAATCCTCTGGTGAACCAAGTGCTCCCTCCTCCGATCATTACCGCCTTGTCGAAGTCGCTCGACCTGTCTTTGGTTTCGGGAAGGAATCTTTCTCAGAGCCTCCGTGGCTGAGGTTTTCCTTTTCGCAAGGTCCCAAACCAAAGGGGCAGACTTCTCTGCCGCAACCTTTTTCTTCATAGGTGTCGCCTAGGCGCCTCCTGCGGTGCTTGCTAGTTTCCCGTAACGGCTATTTCATTCGGAGAAGGTTGTCGGAGTAACTCCACCAGTCAACTCAAGCTCTCTGCCATTCTTTGCACTTGTTCCTCTAAAGCTGCAAACTTCGAATCAGCACACTTCGATTCTTGCCTGATTACTGTACCCTCAGGGTCTGGGTGGTTCTCGACATGGACATTGTCATGTCCTCTAGAGGAAATTCTGTTTGGAGCATGCTCAACATCTGACTCTCCTTCGACATCGTAGTGGTGGTCATTATCAATGATTGTCATTTTTTGCAAAAAATGTGAAAGAACTAAGCTTCTTGAGTAGAACACTCTCTCGTCCCCACAGACCACACTAACTGTTAATGCCGAAAAATAGTCAACGAATATCTACAGTTTAATGTGTATAACCGAGGACGAAAATTCTGTAAAAAAGAAGAATTTTAGGACACATCGGTGTGATGTGAGCCACAGGCCTCCGATGCCTAAGTCAGTAATAGTTTAGGAGAGTAATTTAGAGGACTTTTAGAACTTAGAATGGCTTAAGAATACTAAACGTAGTTTAGCCTCCGCTGAAATGGAGAATGATTTGACTTCTTATAGCAATCGGTTTCATAACCGTTGCAGCTTACTTACGAACGACTTAATGGCCGACCATTGGAAACGTCCGTCATTAAGCCAGAAATGAATACCGGCGTAACTCCTCACCATTACCCTTTGGAGGTGTAACGACTTTGACCCGGTAGTTACTTGGACTCGGCAATCGCATGTCCTCACCTCCACGGTCGACCACTAAGGGGTGCAACCTTCTCATTGTAACCTTAGAACGTTACGAGGTGCAACGTCTCTAAGCGTTACTTGGACTTGTTGACTCGTGTGACAATCCGGCTTTTCGCCCTTTAATTTCAAGGTTAGTTTTGCTTCTTTTTGGGCTTACCAGGAATCTCGGGGGCTATTTTGAACTTTTATTTGAGTTAAAAACATTTATTAAGATCTTATCCCGAGAGGTGAGAAGTTAGAATTTGAAAACTAAGGGTAAAATGGTCATTTTTAGCCCTAGGGGCATTTTTATAAATTATGCCAGCTATTTTGTCCTTATATAAAAAGAAAAAAGAGACAAAATCATTAGGTCATGAGTGTTTTCTTGGATTTCAGCGTCGCCCAATAATTTTCTCTCATTTTCTGCGATTTTCCGACAGTCACCATAAATTTTCGTGTTGTCATCCTTGTGTTATGTGCAGCTGCCAGATAGTCGTCGTAGATTTTCGTGTTGTCACCCTTGTGTTCTGTGTAGCCACCGATAGATCGTGTGAGTTTCTGTGTAGCCGCCAGATAGTCGTCGTGGTTTTTCGTGCTCTTAGCCTTGGGTTTAGTGCGTCACCGTCAGATCGCCTCGTTTTCAGCATGGCGACCTCCATTCTTTGTGCACCGATAACACCACCGACAACTCAGAGTGGGAGTCAGTGCCAACCAATCTGAAGCTGCACCACTGTCGCCCTAGCCTGCAGGTCTCTCGAACCTGTTTCCAGCAAGCCAGCAACCGACACGTGTTCCAGCTACGTAGGATCTGTCCCCGCGCAACTAGCTCACGCGCCGGTGACTCTCAACGTCACACGCGGCCGCTGTTTATTATCTCTGGCCACGCGCCCCCATCGGTTGCCAGAAAATTTATGGGTACTTGATTTTGGGTAATTTCGACGCTCTATACCCGTTTTAGATACTTTTAGGGCCTAATTCTAACGTTTCAACCCTGTTTTGCCCAATTTTTGTTGGAGAAACTTCTGGGAGTCGTAGTTCGAGCATTTAAGGGTACTTTGAGTGGATAACGAGCAAGATAAGGGGGTTAATCCTTATCTTGAACTATTTTGATCGAATAAATTGCATGCTAGATGAATTGTATGTTCGTGCACAATTTTGGTATTACTTTATGTAAATTTATATATATTAAATTGTAGTGTACTGTGTGAAACCTACATATGTTTCAGGATCGGGTTGGCCTAGTCCTAGTTGGGTTGCCTCGTCATTACGAACGGAAACGAAACTGGGTAGGCTTATCTCTAGTAGGGATGCTCCGATATGCGAGCCACGAGGAATCAGGATGGCTTAGCCCTCAAGTTGCCCCAACACTGTTATATTTGGAATCCCTGATTTTCTGTTTAACCTTCCTTATATTTATCTAACGCTCTTATGTTATGAACTGAATCGCTTAACATATCTAGGTGAATTAAAATACTCACCCCCTCCCTTTCGTTCTTCTATGGTGATCCACAGGTACGCACGGACTTTACCAGGGATGGCTGATCTGGCGTATTGGAGACCATGGGCATGTTGAGTCATCTAATATGTTTTTGCATCCTGTCCGTTTTATTCATTTTCATGAGAACTATGCTGAGAAACATGAGTTTTACTGGGTTGTTTCCCTTCTTGATGAACTGTTTTTCCTATCTTTTTCTTTCATCCTTTGGAAGGAGTACTCCAGACATATTAAACTTGTGTTTTGATTAATAAAACCAATTGAAGAATTGTTTATTTTTGTGTTCTCATTTAATGATTTGAAATCCTTTTAATTCATGCACTTAGGGTAAGAGTTTGTGTGGGGCCCTGTAGGGGTTGGGTCTTTACAGTTGGTATTAGAGCACAGAGTTTAAAATTCTATACACTGACTTGCATTGTGAGTCATTGAGTCCCATGGTTTCAGCTGTCGATCGCCACCAGGTAATTCTTTGAGTGTAAATTGAAAACATGTATGTATAGACTAAGAATGTATACGAGTTGATTTTGGTGATGTATGTATTGTTGTGCTTCATGTAACTATTATGATGAACCCTACTATACTGGTTACCGTGTAGATTATTGCTAGAGTTGGCTAGCCGAGAGAAGCTGAGTGGTTGAGTTTTCTTTGCAACTTTTGACCATGTCTAAACAAATCACTCGTAGTTCTACTAGTCGGGGTGGACGTTGCGGTTCCAGATTGCCTGCTATTCCTTGGAGGACTAGGACGACGAGTCAGCAGGTCGAGCCACCAATAGCTCCTCAGGTTGCGATGTCAACAGTTTCTTGATTGAGTGTGGATGCTTTGTGGCTATACAGTAGATGATTCAGGGCGCGATTGAGGGTGTGTTGCCCGCAATTCAAGCAGCTACACAGAGAGAGAATGGCCCTTATAGGGAAGGACTTGAGGTTAGTTCAGCTTCAGTGGGACGCTCCCAGCAACACGACCTCGCTACTGCAGCACCTAGGTGTGATACAGTAGTAGCATCGGCAAGAGTAGCATTCGCACGAACTTGCACACCAGAGTTAACCCCGATTGAGCAAGTTGCTACCCTGACAGTTCAGGGCGTTTCAGATAACACCAGAATTATCAAGGACTTCAAGAAGTTTGACCCCAAAAAGTTTGATGGATCTTCTACAGATTCGATTGTGGCGGATGCCTAGATTGATCATATGGAAGATGTGTTCGATCATATGGAGTGTCCTGAGAACTAGATGGTGGGGTGCGTTGTCTTCGTGATGCATGGCAGGGCGAAAGCCTGGTATAAGGCTGAAGTCAAAAAGAGATCATCCAGTGACAAACCTTTGGATTGGAAGCAATTTAATCTCATTTTTATGAAAAATATTTCACTAACGCTAATAGGCAAGAAAGGATTAACAGGTTTACCAATATCAGACAGGGACATGATACAATAGCTGAGTACGAGATAAGATTTAACAAGTTGGCCCACTTTGCAGAAGAGTTATCTTTACAGATAAGCAAAAGATAAGGTACTTTGTAAATGTGTTGAATATGGGTCTGTAGG
This sequence comes from Cyclanthera cordifolia, assembly GCA_037832605.1. Taxonomy (NCBI): domain Eukaryota; kingdom Viridiplantae; phylum Streptophyta; class Magnoliopsida; order Cucurbitales; family Cucurbitaceae; genus Cyclanthera; species Cyclanthera cordifolia. The sequence goes on from JBBMEG010026906.1 coordinate 15,564, forward strand.
TAGACATCTTAGCTCATAAGCCTGCTACTTTCAGGGAGTGCGTGAACTTGGCTAAGACTTTGGAAAGAAAGTATGGGGGTCATGGGTTTTCTGTTGAACGTCATAACATAGGGCACAAGAGGAGGTTTGAACCTTAAAGGCCATCCGGGCACAATGACCACTGTCAGAAGAAACCTTCTTTCATCAAGAACAAACCAAGGGAAATGGACCAAAGTTGAACCGATAGAGGACTGAGCAGCGCATTTTCAATTCAGATAGCCATAACGGTCACCGACCTGAGCAGCAACAGCATAGGGCAGATTACCAACTGCCTAGATCTGACCATCAGCACTCGAGGATAGAGTCTTAGATATTGGATGATTGTAGGCAGTGCGGGAAGAAACACCGAGGGCTGCGTGGTGCTGCACCTCGGGCCTGTTACAAGTGTGGCAAGCTTAGAAATTTTCCAAAGCATTATATTCACAAGGGCGGGCAGCAAATAACTGGGGCACCTCGGGCCTGTTCCAAGTGTTGAACGTCATAACCTAACACCCCTACAGCTAGACTGGCACAATAGTAGGGTAGAATCTTCGCTACCACCAGACAAAAGGCTGATGCTAGTGGTCATGAAGTCACAGGTACATTGCCTATAGTCTGTCATTTTGCTTGTGTTTTGTTTGATTCTTGTTTGTTTAACTCTTCTATTTCCACACATTTTGTTGCATCTTCTGATTTTGAGTTGAAACCCTTGGGGTTCGAATTAGTAGTGGCCACCCTAGCGGGAGTGAGCATGACAGCATGCGAAAATGTTAAAGTCTGCAAGTTGGTTATAGATGATAATATTATGGATGTTACACTCATAGTTTTACCTATGAGTGAATTCGATGTAATAATTGGTATGGAGTGGTTATCTGAGAACCATGCAGTGATTGACTGTTGTCATAAGCAAGTTGTGTTTAGGCAACCATCTAGGCCTAGTTTCAAGTTTAAGAGACGAAAATCTGGGAAATGTGTGAGAGTCATCTCAGTGTTGAAGCCAAGAAAGTTGTTGTCTACAGGTGCGTGGGGTTACCTAGCCACAATCTGTGAAGGGAAGGAATCTAAGTTGACAGTTGATGTAGTGCCTGTAGTTGGAGAGTTTGCCGATGTGTTTCCAGAAGAGTTACCGGATTTGTCACCGCCTAGTGAAATTGATTTTTGCATCGAGTTAGAACCTGGTACCATACCTATTTCAAATGTGCCTTACAAGATGGCTCCAGCGGAATTAAAGGAACTGAAGGTCTAAGTGCAGGAACTGATTGACAGTGAGTTTATTAGGCCGAGTGTGTCACCTTGGGGTGCACACATTTTATACGTTAAGAAGAAGGACGATTCGATGCGTTTGTGTATAGATTACCGAGAACTGAACAAGGTGACAGTGAAGAACAATTACCGTTGCCTAGGATCGACGACCTATTTGACCAACTTCAGGGAGCTTCGGTGTTTTCTAAGATAGATTTGCGTTCTGGTTACCATCAGTTGAGGATTAGGGAGGAGGATATTCCCAAAACAAGCTGTAGGTCACGTTATGGACACTATCACTTCATGGTGATGTCCTTTGATTTAACCAATGCACCAGCAGCATTTATGGATATGATGGACAAAGTGTTCAAGGAGTTCCTAGATAAGTTTGTGATTGTTTTCATTGATGACATACTGATTTACTCTAAGACCAAATCTGATCATGAAGAGCATTTACAGAAAGTGTTGACACCGCTTAGACAGAATCACTTGTATGCAAAGTTTTTTAAATGTGAGTTCTGGCTAGGTGAGGTTGCTTTTTTGGGATATGTTGTTTCAAGCAGGAGTATCTTAGTGGATCCTGCTAAGATAGAGGCAATTAGCAGTTGGTGCAGCCCTACTTCAGTTACAGAGGTACGTAGTTTTTAGGGCTTAGCTGGTTACTACAGACGTTTTGTGGCGAACTTCTCAAAACTGGTAGGGCCTATGACTCGATTAACTAAAAAAGGCCAAGATTTTGTTTGGACGGACTAGTGTGAAGGCTGTTTCCAAGAACTAAAGAGACGTTTGACTTCTGCCCTTGTTTTGGCTGTTCCAGAAGGAGCAGGAGGTTTTGTGGTCTACTGCGCTGCTTCTAGAAGAGGACTTGGTGCTGTTCTTATACAAAAGTGAAAGGTTATAGCCTACGCGTTGAGAGAACTTAAGAACTACGAGCAGAACTACCCCACTCATGACTTGGAGTTAGCAGTAGTGGTTTTTGCACTTAAACTTTTGAGGCATTACCTATATGGGGAGAGGATTCAAATTTTTACTGATCATAAGAATTTAAAGTATTTCTTCACTCAGAAGGAACTAGATATGAGACAACGTCGATGGCTAGAGCTAGTAAAGAACTACGACTGTGAAATTCTCTATCACCCAGGAAAGGCAAATGTGGATGGTGATGCACTGAGTAGGAAAACTTCACATTCAACAGCCTTACTTCCTACTCAGGCCCCTTTGCAGAGAGAGTTGAGCAGAGCGAGATTGTATTGGTTCAACAGGCTACCGCGCAGATGGCTTGTTTGACCATACAGTCGTCGTTGAGGCAGAGGATTTTGGAGGGACAACAGCGAGATGAGGGTCTGGCAGTTCTGTTTGGTAGGGTAACGCTGAGAAGGGCAGTGACTGGTCAGTTGCACAGATGCCGAGATTAGGGCCGAGTTTTTGTCAGAGCTCACAGTTAGTTGTTTGCTTGGTATCACGATCGTACTTCGTTGAGCGCAATGAGAGCGTGTCGGGCCCGTTCTGAAACACTAACGAGCTTCAGGGGAAAATTTTGAAAAGTCGGTGGCACGAATAGGCTCTCACGAGAACCTTCATCTCGAGTCTTGGGAAAAACATTTTGAAAAAGGATTTTAGAAAACATTTTGAAAGGGTTATATGCCTCGAGCAGTTTACAGGAATTTAGACTAAAACTTTCAACATATAACTTGGTAGGAGTTCACTACCCCCTATAGTACATACTGGGCCATTTTTGATGTGGCAGGCTTGTATATCAAAATGGCGAGGAAGCATACAGGGTGTCGTGACACATGTCGCAACACACAAAAGACAAGGGCCAAGGGCAACCGACATAAGTAAAGCCTACACTAGAAAGCACGATGATGAGGGGTTGCAAAGGCATGCGGCCATGGGTAACAAGCCTTGGACGAGTATACATGAGGTGTCAAGGCATACGGCAATGGACGGCCATGGGCAACATGCACTGGACAAGCATGACCGTGACATCCTCCCCTACTTAAATGGTTGACGTCCCTGTCAATCGACTATTCTCAAAAGTAGCAATCTAGGTCGCGACCGACTTCAAGTTTTCGACACGCTCCCAACTTATCTCAGTGTTTGAGAGTCCTTTCCATTTCACAAGGAACTCCTGGATGTTTCGTCTTGAAAGACCAACTCTGCGAGTCCTTTCATCAAAGACTTCTTCCACTTGCTTCTCCATGGTATCTTTCATGATGACTTGAGGTCTTGACAATTTGTTGCGGTCAATGTCGATTGGGTCTGGATGGTATGGCTTCAAGTTGCTAACGCGGATCACTGGGTGAATTTTTAGCCATTAAGGCAGGCTGACTCGATAAGAGGTCTTCCCGACCTTCTCTATCACCTCAATTGGTCCTTCGTACTTTCGCACGAGGCGTTGGTCTCGATTGCCTCGAAAGCGAAACTGTTCCGGTCTTAATTTTATGAGGACTTGGTCCCCTCTTTGGACGTTCAGGAGGTGGCGTTTCTTAACAGCTCATTTCTTCATGCGTTTGGACGCTTTCTCTAAATAAGCTCGTGAGACTTCTGTGGACTGCTTCCATTCCTTCGTAAAATTGTACGCCTGATGGCTCTTCCCCGTATATGAGTGGTCAACGGTATGGGGCATCAGAGGTTGTCTTCCACAAACTACCTCGAAAAGGGCTTTGCCTGTTGATGAGCTCTTTTGGCAATTGAAACTGAATTGAGCCACATCAAGCATATCGACCCAATTTTTCTGTCTCACATTGATGAAGTGGCGCATATATTCTTCAAGCATACTGTTGAACTGCTAAGTTTGACCATCCGTCTTTGGGTGATAGCTAGAGGAGATATTTAGATTTGAACCTAAGAGCAGAAACAACTCCGTCCAAAATGATCCAGTAAAGCGGCAGTCCCGCTCACTTACAATACTTTCAGGGACTCCCCACAACTTAACCACATTTTTGAAAAATAACTAAGCTGTCATTTCAGCCGAGCAAGTTTGGGGTGTGGGGATGAAGGTCGCATATTTAGAAAATCGGTCAACGATCACCAGAATGGCCTCATATTCTCCTACCTTTGGGAGATGGGTGATGAAATCAAGGAAGACGCTCTCCAAAGGTCTTGTAGGCACAGGCAAGGGTTCCACCAACCCTGCTATTTTAGATCTTTCGACTTTGTCTTGTTGGCAGACGAGACAAGTCTTTATAAAGTGCATAATGTCATCACGGAGGTTCAGCCAGTAATACCCCCGTTTTAGTAACGCGTACATTCTTTGCCAACCTATGTGTCCCGCCCATAAGGTGTTGTGGCATTCTTCCAACAACACCTTTCTGAGATTTCCAGATCGGGGCACATATAGTTTGTTCCCTTTTGTAAAGAGAAGGTCGTCTTCAACCCAAAACTGGCGAGTCTTCCCTTGTTTTACTAACTGGATAATGCTTAGGGCTGTCGGGTCGTTATGCAGGAGTTCTCGTATTCTTTCTCGTATAGTACCATTAAGCCTACTAGCTTGAGTTGAGCTAACATGCACAGGCTCGCAATGTTCGCTCTTCCGACTTAGGGCTTCAACTACTTGATTCACCTTCCTAGGTTTATGCTCAAATTGGAAAGCAAATTCCGCTAGGTATTCCTGCCATCGAGCTTGCTTCGATGACAACCTGGGTTGGTTGAAGAAGTGGCAGACTGAACTATTATCGGTCCGGACGATGAGCTTGGCCGCTAGGAGATACTGTCTTCAAGCTCTTAGACAGTGGACCATGACTAACATTTCTTTTTTGGAGGCAACATACCTCTTTTCAGCATCATTCAGTTTTCTGCTCTCGTATGCGATTGGGTGATCGTTTTGAAGAAGGACGCCACCTAAAGCAAAGTTAGAGGCGTCGGTTTCGTTCTCAAAGGGTAGGGTAACATTGGCGATTTCGAGAACTGACCCTTCCATCATGGATTTCTTCAAGTATTCGAAAGCTGTTTGGCAATTTGGAGTCCAATTCCACTTAAGCCCTTTCTTTAACAGATTAGTCAAGGGTCTAGTCCGCCTTGAGAATCCTTCGACGAATCGCCTATAGTAATTGGCTAATCCGAGGAAGGACCGTAGTTCCGTGAAATCGGTCGGTATCTTCAAGTCTCGAATAGCCTTGACTTTCCTATCCTCTATGCCTATCTTCCCACATTCGATCACATGTCCTAAAAAGTTAATGTATTCCTGGGCAAACGAGCATTTTTCTCTCTTAACATATAACTGATTTCTCTTCAGCTTCTCGAAGACCAGTTGCAGATGTATTTGGTGTTCCTCCATGGTTAAGCTATAGACCACGATGTTGTCGAGGTAGACTACCACGAACTTATCAAGATATTCATGGAATACTTGATTCATGAGAGTGCAAAAAGTAGCTGTGGCATTGGTGAGACCAAAGGGCATTACGAGAAATTTGAATGCCCCATATCTAGTCACACATGTCATTTTCTGTTCATCCCCTTCTGCAATGCGGACTTGATAATAGCCCGATCGCAAGTCTAGTTTAGAAAAATATTTTGCTCCATTGAGGCAATCGAAGAGGTCAGTCATGATTGGTAACGGGTATTAGTTAGGGACAGCGATCTTGTTTAGAGCTTGATAGTCGATACATAGGCGGAGGCTACCATCTTTTTTCTTCTGGAATAGGACTGGAGCTCCAAAAGGGGCTTTTGCTGGCCAAATGAATCTAGCACTTAAGAGGTCATCCAATTGCTCGCGAAGCTCGGCCAATTGCGGAGGTTCCATCCTATAGGAGCTTTTGGCAAGGGGCTTGGTCCCGGGTAATAATTCGATCTCATGATCAATCCCTCTACGGAGAGGTAGAGCCTTCGACAACACGTCGGGCATGACATCACGATATCTTTCTAGAACACGTTGAATTCCAATATGGATCAGTTCTTTGGCGACGACTTTTCCATCATTCCGATGACCATAAACGTTGGTTCATTGTGAGCGAGCCCTCTTTTCAGTTGGAGGGCCGAGACCATCTTTGCACCGTTTGGTTGTTTGATAGAGGCTTGGATGACAGTTGGACTTGAGATCGTGATGACCAAGCATTTGGCAAGAGGCATCAGGATGACCTTATGTTCCAGAAGGAACTCCATCCCTAGGACGACGTCAAAGTCATCCATCTTGACGATCACGAAGTCCACCTGTCCTTCCCAATCCCCGACTTCAATGTCGCTCTTCTAGCCATGCCCACGATGGGTTACGCGGCCGAATTGATGGCTTTCATCCTCCTAGTGTCTCAGTCCCATGATAGGTTTAATCGACGGGCCTCGCTTTAAGTTATAAAATTGTGGGTGGCTCTAGAGTCCACCATGGTACTCTTTGTCGACCTTCGATTGACCCATGCGTCAACGTACATGAGTCCTTGCTCTACGGGCTCATAAGATTGGCCCATTTTGTTTTGTAGAGCAAATAAAATCTTAAGGGCTCCCATACGAGAGTTGTCGTCTTCTTCTTTTTGTGGCATACTTGATTCGGCAGGTCTAGTGGTTCTCTCAGCATTAGTGTCAAATGTGGCTTGGAAGGCTTGTAGGGCCGCTTTCTTCGGACACTCGAATGTTTGATGTGTCCCTTTGCATATTAGACAGCCTAGAGCCCGATATGGCCCTCGCCCTTGGTAACCTCCCCTAGATTGGAAGGGTTTCCGATCCCCACTTTGTCTTTCTTAGACATATCGCGTATGTCCAACATTAATGCCTAGAACTGTTTAACATAGTCTCGAATGCTGCCAGTTTGCTTCAGCTCTCTTAGCTTGCGCCTCGCCAGAATTTCAACGTTTTCGAGGAAAAATTGTGATCGAAGCTCTTGCTTCAATTTTTCCCATGATTCGATGGTACACCTACCTTGTTCGATGTCCATGAACTTGGATCTTCACCAAAGTTTTGCATCATCAGCTAGCTGCATGGTTGCCAGGGTAATTTTGGATTCGTCGGACGACGTGTTCGTGGCTCGAAAATATTGTTCCAAATCGAATATGAAATTTTCTAGAGCTTTGGCGTCGCGAACGCCGTAGAAGGTTCCGGGACTCTTACCTTGTTCAGCTGAACTATGCCCCCACTTGGGCCATGGTTCCCCACCCCTTTCATGGTGAGGTTCAGCTTACCATTTAGATATTTAATTTGAGCTTAGAGGAGGTCAAACGTGAACTTAACGTCTTCCAAAAGGTCAGTGACCATTTGAATTATCGTCTTCTGGGAGCTGTATAAGACATCGACACGCTCCTCCATGTAGGCGGTAGAGCCCGTCGAACTGTCCCCTCGCTCGAAAGCGGTGGGGTGAGAAACTTTCTCTTCGAGGGACCCGACCCTCAGCATCAACTCTTGGATCGGCATTCCGTCCATGCGGCCAGCTACTGCGTCAATCTGGCTCGTCTTGGTCTCGATTTCACTCAATCGAGTTTCCAAGAATCGAACGTTATCTGAGACTTCCACCAGGTAGAGCAGTTACTCTTCTATCTCGACCAGTCGGTCAGATTGCGACTTATTGAGTTGCTTGTTAGCAGACATAATTGACCAAGCAACTTTCTTAGAACCGTTTCGCCTCTAATACTAACTATCACGATCGTACTTTGCTGAGCAGCGAAGAGAGCGTGTCAGGCCCGTTCTGACACACAAACGGGCTTCACGGGAAAATTTTGAAAAGTCAGTGGCACGAATAGACTCTCACCGGAACCTTAACCTCGGGTCTCGGGAAAAATATTTTGAAAAAAGGATTTTAGAAAACATTTTGAAAGGGTTATATGCCTCGAGCAGTTTACAGGAATTTAGACAAAAGCTTTCAATATATAACTTGGTGGGAGTTCACTACCCCCTATAATACATTCTGGGCCATTTTTGATGTGGCAGGCTTGCATATCAAAATGGCGTGGAAGCATACAGGGTGTCGCGACACATGTCGCGACACACAAAAGACAAGGGCCAAGGGCCAACGACATAAGTAAAGCCTACACTAGAAAG
>JBBMEG010026967.1:0-23777 GCA_037832605.1 Cyclanthera cordifolia
GTTTCGAAATCGAAAATTGAATTTAGAGGGGCAAAATAGTAATTTTGGGGCCAGGGGCATTTTTGTAATTTCTGGCAACTCTTTTGTCCTTATATAAAAGGACAAAAATCAAAAATCATGAGGGTTTTGAGTGTTTTTCTCAAATTCAGCGCCGCCCACTAATTCTCTCTCGATTTCTGCGATTTCAGACAGCCGCCGACGCCATCTGCAGCCAATCATTACCGTGCCTGCTCTGTTGTCGACAGCGTCAGCGCCGCCGACAGGAGTTGTCGCCTCGGGAACCGCCGCCGCCAGCATCCGTGAGTCGCGTGAAGGGAGAGAAGGCCTCGTCCAATCAGAGGCCGCGACAAATTCCGACGCCGCCAGCGCCGCTGTCTCCCTGTCCCCGCGCGTGTCCGACGGCCGCAGACGTGTCAGAATTTTCCCAGCTTCGCATTGGCCAGCGAATCCGAGGCTGAGGTTTTGTCGACCGAACCTGAGCGCCTTTCCCGAACCTGACCTCCGACCACTCAGCGCGCGACACGCGTCCCTGCTGCGCCAGAAATTGTCTCCGCGCGTGCTGCTCACGTGCCGGTGAGATCCAGCGCCACGCGCCGCCACCGACGACTCCTCCGGTCACTTTTCCGGCCACGCGCCGCCGTGGGTAGCCGGAAAATTTCCGGATACTTGTTTTTGGGTAATTTCGACGCTCTGGACCCGTTTTTGATAGTTTAAAGGCCTAATTTTGACGTTTTAACCCTGTTTTAACCAGCTTTTATCGGAGGAACTTCTAGAAGTCGCAGCTCGGACAATTAGGAGTGCCTCGAGTGGAAACAAGCGAGGTAAGGGCTAAACCATGATCTAAACTGTTTGACTGAGTAAGAGTAGACTGGTTAATTTCATATGATCATTGCTAGGTGCGAATGAGTAGTAGTTAGTGGAACTGATAGAATCGATAGTGATAATTGTGTGCTGCTTGTTTATGACCTGTAACGGGTTGGCATAGCCTCGAAAGAGGTTGCCCCGTCGTGATAAAAGGAAGGAAACCGGGAAGGCTTATCTCTATAAGGGATGCCCCGGCGAGAGAAAGACGAAGTTCGGGTTGGCTTAGCCTCCAGGTTGCCCCGTCCTCGTCAAGTCGAGTTCCCTCGAACAATTATTAATCTGTTTATTGATTTACTGCTTCTATGTTATATAACTGTTTGTTGATATCCTTTGGTGAGTTAAATGACTCACCCCCTTTCTATTTCACTGTGGTAATCCACAGGTACACATGGGCTATACCAGGATGGCTGATCCGGCGCAGAGGAAACCATGGGCACGTCGAGTCTTAGTCTTATGTCCGGTCTTCGCATTATTTATCCTTTCTTTACATTGTTGATGAGAAAACAACTTTAGAATTTATAACTTCTTTAAATATGTTATGTTTTCCTCCCTTACTGTTTGACCGGCTATTTTTAAGAAGTACTCCGAACCTTTTTAAAATTCCTGTTTCATTGATGGTTATTCTGTTATAAATGATAGACTCTTATGAATTAAATGTTTTCAAGATTTTATTTCATTTAAAGGCATATAGTAAAGGTTTGTTTCTCTAGGACCCCAATGGGTCGGGTCTTTAAACCATTTGTTCCTTTGAAGTTTCACCTTTAATGTTGGCAATTTTGAATGAGAATCATCTCTGCAACTTTGGATATGGATGTAGGGCTAGTTCCTGAACAACTTTAATTCGGTGTGTCGTTCTTCTCTTCTCCATCTCTTCTTTTATTTGTCTTTATTCATCTCAAATGATATCTGATCTTGATTTTCGTTACAATTTGGTACCATAGCTAAGTTTTTGGTTTTTGTTTTTGCTGTGTATGCTAATTATCTACCGATTTGTGAAGTTTATGCGGTTTTTGGATTGATTATACTAATCCATCGGTAAAAAAAAAAAAAAACAGTTCTTGCTTGTTTTTAAGATAATTTGGATTAGTAAATATATATATATATATACATATATATATATATAAGAGGAATTTAGTCGATTCTTTGGATGACGGAATTTTGGAGTGATGGCCTGCAAAATTAATTCATGGTCTTAAACTCACAATGATATTTTCCGTACCTTGAGATTTTCAATTGGGGAGAGAATTAAATTGAAGTTGCAATATTTTATATCAAGTTAAAAATTATGAGATATTCTTTCATTTGGTTAAGGGAGTAGGTTCTATTCGGTTTAGTGTGGATGACGGTTCTGTCAAGATCCTTACAAATGTGAGGTATGTTCCTGGTCTTAAGCGAAAACTTATCTCATTAGGAATTTTTGATGCTGTTGGTTATGACTACACATCTCGTAATGGTTTCATGACTATTAGCAAAAATGGAGAAGTCAAGTTGACTAGTAAGCTTGCCAAAGGATTGTCTGTTTTAGAAGGTCAAGCTATTCAAGGCGAGGTTAATGTGGTTTCTGATGCAAATTTGAAAGCGACAAGAATTTGGCATCATCGTTTGGCCCACATCAGTCAAAAAAGGCTTCATTGTTTATCTAAGCAAGGCTTGTAGGGAGTTTTGAAACCTTTCGTAATTATAAATTGTGAACATTGCATTTTGGGTAAGTCCACTAGATTGAGTTTTAAAGCTTCAAAGTTCAAATCAGAGGGGATATTAGAGTATATCCATTCTGATCTATGGGGCCCTGCTCTAGTGTGCATTCATGGTGGAAAGCGAGATTTTCTTTCTTTGATTGATGACCACTGTAGGAAATTATGGGTCTTTATGTTAAAAACTAAGGATGAGACATTTGATAAATTCAGAGAGTGGAAAATTATGGTTGAAAAATAATCTGGAAAGCAAATTAAGGCCTTGCATACAGATAATAGATTAGAATTTCTTAATAAAAGTTTTAATGATTTATGCACACAATCTGGAATTGAGAGATATTTGACTGTTCCTGGCACCCCTCAACAGAATGGACTTGCTGAAAGGTTCAATAGAAAAATTTTGGAAAGGGTTAGCTGCATGTTGTCTTTTGCTGGTTTGCCCAAAGTTTTTTAAGGTGAGGCAATTAACACTTCTGTTTACATCATTCATTAAAGCCCGTCGACAGCTTTGAATTTTAAGACTCCACAAGAGATATGAACCGGTTCTCCACCTAATTTGACTCATATGAAAGTGTTTGGTTGTGCTGCTTATGCACATACTAAACAAGATAAGTTGGATGCTCGAACAAAGAAATGTCTCTTTCTTGGTTATCCACATGGAGTCAAAGGTTACAAGCTTTGGTCTCTTGAACAAGGAGATCAAAAATGTTTTGTTAGCAGAGATGTTAAGTTTAATGAAGAGTTATTTCCTTGGAAAGAGACATCAAATACTGAGAGTGACACTGCTTATGATAGTGTCAAGCAGATGAGTTATGAAATTGAACTAGTTGGCAAAGATTTGTACACTGATTCTGCTTCTACATCTGGTTATTATTCTGCTGAGCCATCTATGCATGTCAAGGACAGCGCATAATCTGATCCAGTTATGGTTGCTCGTGAGCAAGAGGATGTTCCTGTTAGTTCAGAGGGTAACACTTAGTTGATTGCTCCTCCTACTAATCCTATTGTACAATCTTATCAACTAACTAGAGACAGAAAAAATAGGGTAATCAAAACTCCATCGAGATATGATGAAGCGCAGTTTATAGGTTATGCTTTATTTTATTATGAAAATGAAAGCATTTCTGAACCGAATACTTATAAGCAAGCTTTGAATTCTAGTCACTCACAGGAATGGATTGAAGCGATGGATAGGGAAATGGCTTCTTTGAAGAAGAAACACACTTGGACATTGGTGGAAAGACCTGAAAATTTTAAGGTTATTGACTTCAGATGGTTGTTTAAGGTGAAACCAGGAATTAAGGCATTTGCTCAACCACGGTTTAAAGCAAGGTTAGTAGCGAAATGTTACACACAAGAAAAAGGGATTGACTACACTGAGGTTTTTTCTCCAGTTGTCAGGCATTCATCTATTAGAGCTTTATTAGCAATGGTTGTCCAATTCAATCTTGAGTTGGAGCAGATGGATGTGACTACAACGTTCTTGCATGGAACTTTGGATGATGATATTTTTATGAAACAACCCCCTGGATATGAAGTAGATGATCAACCTGATTTGGTTGGTCATTTGAAAAGATCTATCTATGGCCTTAAGCAGCCTTCAAGGCATTGGAATAAGTGTTTTGACTCGTTCAAATCAAAGAATGATTTTGTTAGAAATTCTTTTGGCCATTGTGTTTATAAAAAGACTGTCAGTGCAAATTGCTTCATCCTACTTTTGTTATATGTGTATGATATTCTTATCGCTTCAAACAATATTGTTGAAATTAAGAAGGTAAAGAATTTATTGAGCAGTAATTTTGAGATGAAATATTTGGGTGCTACAAAGAAAATTTTGGGTATGGAGTTAAGTAGAGACCGTGACAATCACACATTGTGCATCAGTCAACCTGAATATCTGACTAGTATTGTGAATTGCTTCCATATGGAGAATTGCAGGTTAGTGAAGACTCTGTTGGCTCAACACTTTAAATTATCATCAAATCAGTCGCCATCTTCTGAGGAAGAAATTGAGGATATGAAAGGGGTTCCTTATTCTAACCTTGTTGGGAGTATTATGTATGCTATGATATCGTGTAGGCCAGATTTAGCACACTTTATGAGTGTGGTTAGCAGGTACATGAGAAATCCTGGTAAGACTCACTGGGAAGTAGCAAAATGGATATTACGGTATATTAAAGGCTCTGTTTCTAAGGGACTTTTGTATATACGAGATCTGATAATTTTGAGAAGTCAGTCATGACTGGCTACGTGCATTCTGATTATGCCGCAGACATCGATAGAAGGAGATCCCTCACCGAATATTTTTCATGTTGTTTGGCAATGTTATTAGTTGGAAATCTAGTTTGCAGTCTATTGTTGCTTTTTCGTCTACTGAAGCTGAGTATATTGCTTTAGCCGATGCTGTTAAGGAGTCCATGTGGCTGAAATGTTTGATATCTGAAATGCTTGATTTTGATTGTTTGATTGAATTATATTGTGATAGTCAAAGTGCTTTGACATTGTCTAAAAATCCTGCTTTTCATGATAGAACGAAGCATATAGATGTTAGATTTCATTATGTTCCAGATGTTGATCATGAGAACAAGTTGTCATTGCTGAAGGTGAATACCTTTCACAATCCTGCTGCTGTGTTGACAAAATCTTTTTCATCTGAGAGATTCGAGTACCTCTGTGATTTTCTCTGCATTAGCAAGTTCTGATACAATTTTTCTGGAGTTATGCTAGTTGGTTGCCCTACTTGGGCAAGTTCTGATCCAGGTCAGTCTGGAGTTTGCTGCCATTTGTGACATGTTCTTTAAGAGGGTAATTTGTTAATTTTGAATCACATTCACTTTTTACCATATGTTAAATTATATTTACCTTAGGGTAAATTTTGGTGAGGGTTTTTCCTAACAATTGGGAGTGTGTTTTGTAGAGCATTATATAAGCTGATCATATTAGGGTTTCTTATTTGTGTGATAGAGTTTGAGAGCCACCATTTGTGCCCTTTGAAGTTTCTCTTTAACGTTGGCAATTTTGAATGAGAATCATCTCTGCAATTTGGGTGTAGATGTAGGGCTAGTTCCCGAACCACTTTAATTCGGTGTGTCGCTCTTCTCTTCTCCATCTATTTTTTTATTTGTCTTCATTCATCTCAAATGATATTTGATATTGATTATCGTTACGGTGTTTAACTGCCTGGATAGGATAAATGATTTGATTTGATTTTGCAGGATCGTTTAAATGCATTTCAAAATAATCAAGTCCTATTTTTACATGTTTTGTAGATATGTGTTTCCCATGTTTTAGGGGAAACTCTGCCGAAATTTTGTTTAAAATTTTCATGCATTAGTAACATCTGTGGTATAACGTCCTTTCGGTTATGGACTAGGTTGTTACACAACCTCTCCTCAATTTCTCTCCAACGTCTCAGCAAACCTCAAATCAAATTTTATATCAAATTTAATCTAAAATAAACATCTACTCTCATAAAACACAAATCTCAATCAAACTTTATATTTTATTTAATCTAAAATAAACCTTTTCTCTCCTAAAACACAAATCCCAATAAAAAAATATACAACTTTTCCTCTCTAAAACACCAATTCCCAAACTAATAGTGCATATCTTCAATTTACTCAATTTGCTCTTCTTCCTCCATTTCTTCTCCTCTTCTCTTATCATCCCAAAATCCAATCATCGGGTAAGTTAGAGATAATGGTTGGAGTAAGTAATTAAGTAAGTCATTAGTGACGAATAATTCGAGTGAAAGATGCTGTATTTATTTGTTGTTAGTTTTACCTTCCATTTCATTTGTGCATGTGCTTTTTTTTTTTTTTTTTTGTGGGTAAGAGATTAATTTATATTAAAAGGTGTAAATTTATTGTAATGGTTTTTTTAATATTTTAATGTAGGCTATATCTTTAAATTAGAAAAACCAAAAAGCAATCTTAAATAAAAAAGAAACAAGAAGAAATAGCTTGTTTATGATTCTTATTTCATTTATTATAAACTATCAAACACATTATTATTTCTCTCTTTAAAATTTGAAAGACGACGTTACAAAAAGAGGCTTAATGACTCATTGTTGCAGTTCCCAAGTTTGGTTTCCTCTGTAGAAACACAAATTAGCAAAGAGCTGCAAATACTTCATTCATATTAATCAAAATTTCGGAGCTGAGGCTATTATATTGGTTTGAGAAAATTCATAATTCTAACTCTTCATTCCCTATTTCACTCACTATTAACTCAACAACAAATTTATGAGTTGACTTCTGAGTCAGAGAGGATCTTCGAGATCAAAGATTTATAGTACTTCTAGTCTATAATGCTCATTTACTCAACAATTTAGTTTCTTACAAATTTTATTGACAATTAAATATTATAAAATTTGACCGTTTATTTGCATGAGAATAATTGAGGTGCGCCTAAATTATATCATAAAATTTAGTCGAACAAATCTCTGAACCTATTTTCCATTTTGCTTTCCCAAAAACATCAAACTTCATTGCTAAGTCTCTCTTCATAAAGTGAAGTTTTCAAAGATAGAGAAAGGGATATAAGAGAGAAGAATGTGCGAGTTAAAAATAAATAAATAAATTAGAGGGCAATAGAGCAAAAATGATGGACCACTAAAAACCCACTTGGACTCCAACAGTTATTCTTGGTTCAAATGGACCCAAAAGTTTTTAATTGTAACAGAACCCATTTTCGGGTTCTTAGGGGAAACATTATTTGAAGTTAAAAATGCCATTTTTCAAATCTCTCTCAACACCTTACTAAAAGTCCCCTTTGATAATCATTTGTTTTTTGTTTTTGAAATTTAAACTTATATTAATTACTCAAATTCTCTATATGAAATTTCATCAATTCTTATATTATTAGGTAAATTCTAAATAAACTTCATAAACCAAAACAAATATTTGGAAGATATTTTTTTATCTTTCAAATTTTAGTTTGGTATTTGAAAATATAAGAAAGGTGTAGATATCAATGTAATGAAAATTTTAAGTATGAATAATAGTTATAGGCTGAAATACAAGTTTTGTTTATTTTCCTTATTAGTGTTGTTTTGAGAGAGCATTAATAAGAGACACCCTTCAAAATAATATATTATACATGAAAAAGAGTGCTTTTAAAATTGGGTAGACATAGGACCACCTGAGGAAGGGTTTGGTCCCAGCAAGTTGATTTCTTTTTGTGGGAAAGATCCTTAAGTGTTTCCTCTTCTAAATTGGGCTTGTTGGAAGCCCCACTGGGATCAGTATGTTTTAAAGCTGTGATTAACAATCAGCATTTATGGGAGAGACTGAGAGGGAAATGTAAACCCCACAAATCAAATGGAAAATTTGGGGTCTTGAATTCATTTCAAGAGACAGACAAAATACTATTACGAGAGGAGGAAGAAGAAAAAATAAAGTGATTTGAGAATATGAACTATTTGTTTGAGGATTAGTGTTTTAGAGAGGAGAGGCTAGAATTTTTTTTTTTTTTTTTTTTTTTGGATTTGTGTTGAGGAGAGATGATGTTTATTTTTATGAAATTTAATATATATAAAGTTTGATTTAAGGTTTGATGGAATGTTGAAAAGAGGTTGAGAAGAAGTTAAGAAGAGGTTCTGATGCTCTAAAAACAAACAAGAATTTCAACTTCTCCTCTTTTTGTCCTTCAAATCCAAACACCTCTTGATAGTATGGAGTATCCATAAAATATATTAACAATAAATGAAGTAGTTCATTCAGAAGTCATCACCTTTTTAATGTGAAATTCCCAAACATATCTTTTAAGATGATGTCTCTTTGTTGAATGCGATCTCAATCATTTATTGCACTTGATTAGTTAGAAAGTTATTTTTTAGTGCTATGGAACAAATATCATGACCTATAAATAGATTTGATGTGCAAAAAATTGAATTAGTTAAGACATGTTGTAAACTTCTTTCAACGGTTAAATAGTTTGAATTGGATCTTCGTTACGAGTGTGTTTGTTTTTAGAAGAAAAAAAATGGAGTGAAGAGGAGTGGAGGGGTCAACGGTCGTTGGAGTAATTAATTACTTGTTTGGAAATTGGTGTTGGTAATGATTGAGTAATTAATTACTTGTTTAGGAATTGATCTTAGTAATGGTTGAGTGATTTTATTTAATGGATTCATTGTTACTTCATTTTGTAGCATCGCAACAACTCGTAGCTTCTTCAAAAATTTTAGGTTCCTGATCGTCTAAATAGACATCAACATTAAAGGCTTGACGAACATAATCGGCCTCTAAATATCTAGCAGGGAAAACTATGTTTCTCGTTTGCGAGATAGCTAAAGCTTCATGTACACTAATCTCTTATGTATTTTCAGGGTTAATTATAGTAGTAAGCCACACCTCAATTTCAAGATTACTTACTTTAGTATTAGGAACTTTAAAGTTTGAAGAATCCTGTTTAAGCATAAACCTTTCTTCTTCTCTTAAAGTTATATTTCTTGAATTAATACATATTTTTTCAATAAGATGTACTCAAAGTATATACCCTTTGATCTCATATGTAAACTCTAAAAACATGCATCTAACTGCTCTAGAATTCAATTTCCTAATACTTTGATGTGCATAAGTTGTTTAGGTAGAGTACCTTGTTTTAATAACTCTTGTAATCCTTTAGTACTAATGTGGAATAACCTTCTATGCCACAGCGGAAGTAGTTAAGAAATATAAATAGGAATAATGAGTTATATATCACAAACAGATACTTCTCCATGTGATTCACCTTTCTTTTCTTTCCTTTGATTCCTCTTCAAAAACTAGCACTTGTCTTTTGAGTGACCTAATTTGTGGCAATAAGCACTCACCTTGCTTAAAATATTTGGGAGGATTCTTGAACTTTGCATTGATAAACAATCCTTCTAACATGTTTTCACTATTTCTTGGCAGCTTGAAGTTCAATATTTTTTATCTTTAAAGTAGAATTTCTGGATTAATTGAGTGGTAATAGATTCGCTACCATACTTTATTGATATTTTAACTTCATTATAACTATCAGAAAGAGAATTCAAAAAGAACATACGATTCATTTTTTTCGCCAATCTTCTCTCTACTACTTGTGAATTTAGTAGTTATTCGTTTAAATTCATCTAAATTTTGTGAAACAATCTTCTAGCCGTCCATCTTGAAAGTAAAGTATCTCTCACGAAAGTACATTTTATTAGGTAAGTCTTTAGAAACATACAATTCATTAAGCTTACCCCACATCTTGAATATCATATCTTGATCGAATGAGTACTTGTCTAAGAACATTAACGTTGAGGTTAAGTACTGAAGTTTCATGTGCTAGAAGTTCTATGATCTCCTTTTCCTTAGGTGTCATTGTTTATGACCATCTTTTATATATATATATATATATATATCAATAATGGCACTATGCACCTTCTGTTGTCCAAGAATCTCCCTTTCCAATGTTCAAAATCTTCTGATTCGTCGAATTTATCGATGATATATTTTATAGATGTCTTGACTTAGACTCTATCAAGGAATGTTTTCTTCACGAGTTCTTCCTTACAAGATCATCCTCTGTAATTGAGAGAACTTGATAGCTCCGATACCAATTTGTTGATGTGTGTCTTAAAGAAACACTCACAATTGTATGCTAGTTGTTTACTAAACAATAAAGCAATAAAAGATATTAGAGACCTTTTTGCCTTTCCCTTTACCGTTCTTCATGCAATTAAGAATTGAGAACCAAAAGAACAGAGGTGTGCTCAACGTGAAATAGATGAAGTATCACCTTGATTCTACTTACGTATTCAAGAATGGAGACAGAGACGAACGATATTGCACAAACTGAAGTGTAAACACGAAGAATAGAGAGAGATGAGATAGAGGTTTTAACGTGGTTCAGCAAATTTAGTCTACATCCATGGAGAATTTTTTATTTAATGCTCTTTTCAACAAATGAAGAATTATAAATTGTTAGAGTAGCTGTACAAAACTTATCGTTTTGTAGCTTTTCATTTCTTGCCATTTAGTGTGTATACGTGTCTATTTCTTACGGGCTTTGTTGTAACAATTTTCTTCCATTCTTTGTGTATTTATATTGACACTGTCGATAATAAAATCAATCATCATTTTCAGGCATTCTTCTTCCTCACAAAACCTTCTCTGTATTTTTTCTATTTTGCTTATTTAACTTGGTCTTAGAGCTATGGTTAATAGCTCGTCCGCACCCTCTGGTAGTGTTTCTCAAACTGCTAACCCTTGAGCTCAAATTTCAATGACGAGTATGATGAATTCGTCTTTTGGATATCCTCTAAGTTTCGTGCTTACTATGAAGCTTGATGAACATATTTATCTTCTATGGAAAGGGATGGTTATGGCAATTCTTAGAGGGCAACGTATTGATGGTCATGTTTTTGGTACTAAGCAAAGACCAGAGGAGATCATTGAGATTGGCACCGAAACATAGAAACATTCAGATAGAAATATGTTATTTGAAGAATGGATTGCGGTTCATCATGCCTTATGTGGATAGCTTTTTGAATCCAAGGTTCCAACAATCGCTGCAGATGTAGTGGGGTTAGAGGCCTCTAGAGAAGTTTGGAAAGCCCTAGAAGATTTCTATGGGGCTTCAAGTCGAGCTCAAATTAATCAATATCGTGCAGTCTTGCAGAACACGAAGAAGAGCTCGAAGAAAATGGTTGAATATCTGATCATTATGAAGCAAGCTTCATAAAATCTTAAACTCGGAGGTAACCCTATATCTCTAGATTACTAGATTTTCTATGTTCTTGCTGGATTAGATGCCTAGTATATTCTAGTGGTGTGTTCAAGCGAGAACAGAGAATTGAAATCCTTGTTAGATTTTAGTTCTGTGCTGATTACTTTTGAAAGGACTCTTGCCTGTTATGTCCCTGCTTTAGTTGATGTTACTGATTCATCAGCGAGTTTGGCTTTCCGACAGGGTTCCAATCGATCACAGGGACAAGGTCGGGCAAATAATTTTAATCGTAATAGTAATCAGGGCACATATGGTAGAGGAAACATAAGTTCTTCTCGTGGCAGAGGAAATGGTCAGGGAAGAGGAGGTCGAGCCTAAGGTTAACGAAACTCCAGTAATTAACAAAATAAGAGTCAAAGGAAGCAAAATCGGGACCAACAAAATTCTTTTCACTGTCAACTGAGCAGCAGCAACTTAACTGGAACAAACAATAAAGGTTCGAATTCTGCCTATATTGCTTATGCGGAAACTGTTGATGATCCTCGTTGGTTAGTTGTCAATGGAGCAACGAATCATATTACTGCTGATATTGGTAATTTGTCTATTCAGAATTATTATAGAGGTAAAAATTCTTTGGTTTTCGCTAATGGATCAAAATTGGCTATAAAGCATGTTGGTACTGCAGTAATTAGTTCTAAGGATTCTGCTGCTAAGCCTGTAGTGTTAAACAATGTTTTACATGTACTTGAAATTAAATGAAATCTCCTTAGCATACCCAATTAACAGTTGATAATGATACTTATTGAGTTTCTCTCTTTCAATTGTTTTGTGAGGGATAAAAAGACAAAGCAGGTGGTCTTACAAAGACAACTTAAGGATGGTTTGTACCAGCTTGATCTTCCTCTTACAAAAGATTTCTCTTCTTCAAATTTCTATAATAATTGTTCAGCTTCATGTTTTTCTAGTTTTGTTCAATCTCTCTTAAAGTCTTCTAATGAAGTTTGTCCTGTTGTCTTAAGGTTGGAGTCATTTAATGTCTCAAAGTTCATATGACATCGTCGTTTTGGACATGCTTGTAATGTTATAGTGAATTCTATCTTAAAAAAAATGCAATATTTCTTTTAAGGTTGATGAGAAATCGTTTTATGATGCTTGCCAATATGGTAACTCTCACAAACTTCCTTTTTCTTCATCTCAATCCAAAACAACTTTGCCCTTAGAAATTGTTTATTATGACTTATGGGAACCAGCACCAATACTATCATCCTCTAATTTTCGATATTATATCATTTTTATGGATAATTTTACACGCCAATTACTTATATTTTTCCTCTTAAAACAAAGAGTGAAGCCTTATCTTCTTTTCTTTAATACAAGGCTTTGGTCAAAAATAAATTCAACACTAGTATTAAGACTCTTCAAACTGATTAGGGAGGAGAGTTTCATTACTTTGTTCCTATTCTCCAACAACATGGTATTGAGTTCCGTCATTCTTGATTTTATATGAGTGAACAAAATGGTGTTGTTGAACGCAAGCATAGACATATCATTGAAATGAGTTTGTCCATCATTGCTCAAGCTTCATTACCATTGTCATATTGGTGGGAAGCCTTTTCTTCCGCTGTGTTTATAATTATCGGCTTCATACACCTGTATTAGGACATATATCTCCTTGGGGCATTTAAAATTAGTTCAAATTACTCATTGTTTCGTTGTTTTGTCTGTGTTGCATTTTCGTGTCTTCGACCTTATCAAAGTCACAAATTCCAATTTCATAATACAAAGTGTATCTTTCTTGGTTAAAGTTCTGCTCATAAAGGCTATAAATTTTTAAGTCCAAGCGGTAGTCTCTATATATCAAGACATGTTGTGTTTAATAAACTTGAGTTTCCTTTTTCCAAAAAAAATTTTACACAACTTTTCTTCTCCTGTTGATTACACCATCGTAACCTTTGTACCTTTTCCTTAATACTCTTGCTTGCCTGCTGGTACAACCATTGAAAGCCCAATTCCTATATGCATTGTGCCTGTCTTAGATGATTATACTACTTGTTCACCTAGCCTTCAAGTTGATTTGCCTTGTACAGAGAATGGTGTTACTTTACCAGCTGCTTCTGAAAATTCAACTTCCAATGGTTCTAATGTTGCTTCTGATCTTTCTATTGAACTAATACTAGTGGTTTCCATTCATCCCATGTAAACTCGAGGTCAGAGTGGTATTCGTGAACCTAAGATTATATCTTCTTACTTGGGTGTTTACTCTAACTCTAGCATAACCGAACCACTGTCAGTAACTGAAGCTTTGGAACAGCTGCGTTGGGTCGATGCTATGACAGCAGAAATGGTTGCATTGTAACGAAATAATATTGGACTTTAGTTGCTCCTTCATCCAATCTTAACCTTATTGGCAGTCGATGGGTATTTAAGGTTAAATATCAAGCAGATGGTTCTTTTGAAAGGTGTAAGACTCGTTTAGTTGCACAGGGGTTCAAACAGATACCTGGTGTTGATTTTCATGAAACCTTTATTCCGGTTATGAAAGCTTGAAGAATACGCATTATTCTGTCTACTGCAGTTATAAACGAATGGCCTGCAAGACAACTAGATGTTAATAAGGCCTTTTTAAATGACACTTTGCTTGAAGATGTCTATATGAAACAACCTTCAGCTTTTATCCATAAGGTCAATTCTCATTATGTTTGCAAGCATAATAAGGCAATCTATGGTTTTCGTCAAGCACACAGAGCCTGGTATGAGCGTCTGAAATGTACTTTGTTGCAATGGAAATTTTAAAATTCTAAAGCTGATAATTCACTGTTTTATTTAATCACATTTTGTGTCATTATGGTAGTCTCGATCTATGTGGATGATATCTTAGTACTGGTAGCTCTACGATTATTGTTGAACAGTTCATTGCTAATCTAAGTTCTATTTTTGCTCTCAAAGACATGGGTCCTCTGAGTTATTATCTTGGGGTTGAGGTTCTTAGAACTCAAGATGGTTTACAACTGCTTCAGACAAAATACATTGAAGAACTATTGGTTTGGTCAGGATTGTCCAATGCTAAGCCGTGTCCTACTCCTATTGTTGCTGGGAAACGTTTCTCTGCTCATGGTGGCGTTTATATGTCAAATCCTACTCTCTATCGTAGTATTCTTGGTGCTATGCAGTACTTGACTAATACTTGTCCTGACATTACCTTTATAGTGAATTGCCTCAGTTAGTTTATGTAGAAACCTTATAATCTTCATTGGAATGGAGTCAAACCGGTGTTGAGGTATCTTAAAGGGACACTTGACTATGGTTTTTTCCTGCCAAAATCAGACGCCTTACATATTTGGGCATACATTGACGCTAGCTGAGCGTGTAGTAGTGATGATAGACGATCCATTGTCGCTCATTGCTTATATCTTGGGTCTTCTCTTGTGTGTTGGGCGTTGAAAAATCAGTCGGTCATAACTCGATCAAGTGCAGAATCTGAAAATCGGTCTTTAGCTCACACTGCTGTCAAGATCACTTGGGTTCAAGCCTTATTAACAGAACTTGGTTGTTCTTCTTCTCTCATACGTTTGATATGGTGTGATAATCAAAGTGTTATTGCTTTATCAAACAATCCTGTGTTTCATTCGAGAAGTAAACATGTGGAGTTGAATGTTCACTTTGTACGTGAGAAAGTTGCAGCAAAACAAGTCAATATTCAATATATTCCTTCCTGTGATCAAGTTGCAGATGCACTTACAAAGGCGTTGTCTTCTTCTTCGTTTCAAACATTTCGCAGCAAACTCGGGGGTTCTTGCAGCATCCTCTCGTTTGAGAGGGGATGTTAGAGTAGTTGTACAAAACGTTACCATTTTGTAGCTTTTCATTTCTTGTCATTTAGCATGTATACGTGTCTATTTCTTACTAGCTTTGTTGTAACAATTTTTTTCCATTCTTTGTGTGTTTATATTGATACTGTGGATAAAATCAATCATCATTGTCAGGCATTCTTCTTCCTCAAGAAACCTTCTCTTTAGTTTTTCTATTTTGCTCGTTTAACTAAATTTTAATGCTTTTCTACCTTCCTTTTTCTATCTAAGCTATACATGTATAAAGATCTAGGAAAAAATAGAGCTTGATTTTTCGCTTACTTAATTAAACCTAGAATTAAAAAAACTAACTAAGTTTTATAATATATATTTATATATATGTGTGTGTGTGTGTGTGTTTAATGTGTATGTATGTGTGTGATATATCTATTGTTAGGGGTTGTGCCTAAAGACCAAGTAGTTTGTATTTAAAGAACAAACATACAATGTTAGACTTTTAATATAGTATTTCAATTATTAAAATAGTGATAATTTCCATAATTGTGTATACCAGCGACTTATTGCGACCCGCCCAGAATGGTCATACATACTAAGACCTTATTCACACGTCGAAGAAAGGCCGAATGGAAAGGGGCAGTCAGCTGGCTGTTTCTTGGCCACGCCCCCCTGCAACTAGATACGAGATACTTGATCTAAATTCTAAAATAGGAAATTGCAATATACAAACGTCATTCAACTTTATCACATTAATTGGATAATGACAATACGTTCATGCAGGTTATTTAGATGTACACTTGAAAAAATATGTAGGACATACAAGTGGATCTAGTTTCAAATTAATAGCTTAAAACATCTATAGTATATAAACTACGACATGGTTCTTGAATCCTGGTGACATTGTTGGTACAACCCACTTTCAATGGTTATAAAAGACCTAATTTTTGTTGTTCATGTGGAGACATGTAAAAAAAAGTTTTTGCATAAGACGAGATCAGAAAT
Organism: Cyclanthera cordifolia; assembly: GCA_037832605.1. Classification (NCBI taxonomy): domain Eukaryota; kingdom Viridiplantae; phylum Streptophyta; class Magnoliopsida; order Cucurbitales; family Cucurbitaceae; genus Cyclanthera; species Cyclanthera cordifolia. The sequence continues at coordinate 16,043 of JBBMEG010026967.1, forward strand.
ATCGTGACTAGTCTAGTAATTTTGTTATAGGCTTGCATCAATAGCTTCACTAATTAGAATGATTGTATGATGATTTGATCTTAATGTTGAGTGAGTTGTGAACTTTTTCTTTAGAAAATTATTTTTTGATGTGCATGAGTGAGACTAGCTAAATAACATTAGGTTAATATGTTTCTCACGTTTAAAATTTCTGAATTGAGTGCCCGAGAATGCAACATGTAAAGAATGAATTTACGTCTTCCCTAACATTAAGGAAGATGTATAGTTGTTCCCATAAGAAGTGATTTTGAGGCTAGAACAAAGGATACTCGACCGTCTCTAATTGGCTTGAGATGACACTAGTTTATACTGAGACTCTAAACATGTTTATTAAATAAATTAGTGGCGTTTAAGGAGAAATATGTTATCAAATGGCTAGAATGAATTTCCTGTCTCAGCTGTGAATTACGAACAAACTCGTGAAGGATTACATAGTAGATGATCAACTATTTCTGTGGACGTAACTTGTTCTATTGTGCAAAAGAGTTCAACATAGGTTTAGTGGAACAAGCCTAAATTAAAGTTCACTAATAAGGATTGGATCCTGGCTCGTTGTAGCTTCAATCAATATAGATCCAACGATCCCCGAGCTAGCTCATACTTGTTGACACACTATTTTATTCGAGAGTAAATTTTAAGAGTTAAAATGCATAGATTAACTATGTTAAACATAATTGATAGGAGCTTAAGTTTTATGGTTAAACTTAGTTATTAATATATTAGACATATTAAGTTAATATTTATTGGATAAATATTAGTAAAGAATGATTAATTTATTGGATAAATTAATTATAAATAATTATTGAATAATTATTTATTAAGTGATGATTAATTAATATGTTGGACATGTTATTAATTGTGTTAATAATTATTGGATAATTGTTAAAGAGAAAATTAATTAATATGATGGACATATTAATTTGATTAATAATTATTGGATAATAATCAAAGAGAGAATTAATATATTGGATATATTAGTTGAACATTTATTTATTTAAAATATATTTAATATATTATGAAATTGACATTTATTATATTAATATCAATTAAAAAAATAAAATAATATATAGGGTACAATTGAAAGTTTGAAAATCTCTTTCCTTCAAAAAGGGAAGGAAATTTCGTTCCTCTTCTGAATGAAATTTTCGAATTCCATGTATAAAAGAAAAGGGGAGAACATGTTTAATTTAAAATATTTTTCCTAATATCTTTAGGTATTGGATATCAAAATATATTATTTTTTCATGATTTAAATGGTAAATTCATTATTATAAAAAGAAAGTAAAGAAGATCTTCCTTCCCATCCGTGTCTCTCTTAAGTAACTACTTTCTCAAACAGAGAACTCTATAAAAAGTTGAATGTTCTTATTTTCTACTCCAAAGTCAGACACATGACAAAATTATCCCAACTCTTTTCTCTTAAGGCTTCCTATCATAACACTTTTTCAAATAATCACATTTAAACGAGTTATTATAATCACTGAAAATAATCACTCGTTTTTAATCACTCTAAGTAGTCACTCATTTTTAATCACCCAAAATAATCACTCATATCTAACCATTTTTTCTTTATCTTTTATTTCTAATCAATTATTTCTAAAACTCCTCAAAATAATCACTCAATTCTAACTACGTTCTAACGAGTTGTTGTATGTATTCCCTCTACAAAAACCATAATTCAAGCGAGTTATTAATTCTAATACATCTACAAATAAGCAAATACAAAATAGCTATTATTAAAATTCAAATTTCTAATTACTCAAAATAACTTTTCATTTATAATTACTCAAAATAATCACTCTACAATTTCATATCCTAATGCTTTCTAAATCTTTCATTTTAAGTTTTCACAGTTTCTTTACAAACAAAACCACTATTACATTATGCACTTTCTTTTTGTTAAAAAATAGTTTTTAAATAGTAAGCCAACTTAAATAGTAACATTATCACATGAAACAAAGTCAAGAAAATGCCAATCTTGGTAGCAAGATTCAATTAAATGATTACACCAACTACAAAATTTAAACTTTTATTATTTAACAACCCTTTTTTTAAACAACTCTAATTAGTCTTTTTCTCCATTGTCTATATCAGAGTTCCCAATAAGTTGTGTTAATGCAGCTGGCACCAGTCAGAAGCCCCATGGCAAGTAATAGTATATATGTGGGAAACCCTTTTCCTATTCCTTAAATTAGAAAAGATGCTAATTACACTTTCCTTGCATTACACTATCTCCACTCAAGTTACACAATCTCACAAAAACATGGAATATGATAACAAAAACACTCACATAACCTAAAACATTGTTCATAGATACAACAAGATTGATATTTTCCCCCCAAAACTTTCTTTGGTTTACAAAAACAAATGGAAAAATGAAGTTTTCCACTTTTTACTTCTTGATTGTTTTTAGTGAACTATACTTTTGACGTTTATTTATTCAATTTTCAACTTTATTTGTGTAATCGAAAAATTTGGTCATTGGTATAGACAACGTTTTGACTAAATAGTTGATTTGGTTACATATGTTTTGGAGCAGCTCCAAGGCACAAGTCTATAAATAACGATAAATTTAATAATTATGTTATTCGCGACCTCCAAATTAAGTTCATACGTTCAGATACTCCAAGTCTCTACTAATGAGTTTTGTCTCTTGAGACCCACCATTGAATTTTTAAAATGATAATTGATATTATTTGAAATTTGTAGATTCAAATTGTGGGCATATAAAAGTAAAGGTAAACTCATGTGTTTATTAAATAGAAATAAAAAATGAGTCCCATATGGTTCCAAACCCTAAAAGTTAAGAAAGGTTATTTGTATAATGGAAGCTTTATTAACCTATATGCAAACTTCATTTGAGCTTGTAGTCCTGGCGTGACAATATTCAATTTGCATTACCTCTTTTGGACCACTTTTAATGTATCACTCTCTCTTATTGTTTTGTTTTTGCTTTTGGTTTTATTCATTTACATAATTTAATTGTATAATTTAATGATCAAAGCCCTAAAAAGAAAAAGAAAAAGAAAAAGAAAAAGTATTTTTTACTAAGCAAAATCCTCCAATATTGTTTTTGTTTTGGGGGAGTGTATATATATTCACTCTTTCCCTTCAATCTTTCATCAACACAAAAAAAAAGCTGCAAACTTTAGCTCTCTCTTTTTGCCCTAATTTCTGTTTGGCTTATTATTGTCGTGCGTTTATATCAGTTCAAGCTGCCAGCATGATCTAACCTTAATCTCTCCTAATTTGTTTTGTTTTTGTTTTTTTTTTCTGAGATTCAAGATCAGATCATATGGCAGTTTCACCTGTTGTCGGCTGCACGAAGAATTTAGCCCTAAATTTAAAACCCCTAAAGAAAAAAAATCCTAATTTCTTGATTCTCAGACAATTTTCAATGCTCAATTCCTAATTAAGGTACGGGATTTTTGTTCCTTGTCTTTGTTTCTCATCTTGTTTCTTAGATTTGCTTGTGAATTGTTTGTTTTCTTTTGGGTTCTTTCAGATTTATAAGAAAGCCTTAAATTTCTAGAGTGTGAAAAAGAGAGAGGATTTTTATGTCCTGAATCAATTTTTTGTTTTTTTTTTTTTTTTTGTTATTAATGTTTGAATCCCCAAATATGATTTATTTGATGGGGTTTGCTGATACTGAGATAAAAATATTTTGAGTAATTTTTAGGGCTATATATATATATATTTTTTGATAATAGAGAAATTGGAGCACCCACTTGATTCCAACGCCTAGAGTAAGAACCCAACAACAACAAAAAAAAAAGTTTACAATTAAATGGACTAGTGAATTTCAAACAACATATTGATAAATCAACTAGAGTATCTCTTAGGAATACACTAGCTCTCTATAAGAAGCGTTTTTTTATTTATTTAACTGTATAAAAGGAAACAAATAGGTCTCTAAAGCCTCACATAATCATTTTGTTTTTTATTTTTGAAAATCGAAGAAATAAGGTTTTTTTTTTTAAAAAAAACCTACCCGAGTTACTTTACTTTTTATTTTTTTGTACTTTTATATTATTATCTTATCTATACTTTTAAAAACAAAACAAAAGTGAAATATAAACTAATCCTGTTTGATTATTATTTGATTTTTTATTAAAAAAAAAAAAAGAATAGTTGTAGTTACATAATTTTTTTAGATGTAGAAGAGGGATTTGAAAGTGGACATTACATTATTTTTTAAATTATTTTGATTTTGTTTTTGTAATCAAGTGGGCATTACATTTACACATTAAATGAGAGAGAGAGAGAGATAGATAGAGAGAGAGAGAGAGATGAAATAAAGGAAGATGAATATATACAAAATCTGTAAACAAAGTGATACTTTCTCTTTCTTCGTACGTACTCTCTAGCAGATTGTCTTGTCTAAGAAGAAATGATGGAGTGAGAAGTGAATACGATAACGATGTTTCAAAACCCATTTTCTTTTGCTTCTAATATTCAATGGCGCTTCAGTAATTCACTTTGAATCCATTGCAAGGTATAATAGATCTTTGGTTTGTGTGTGGCCGAGTAAAAATTAAAGGCAAAATTGGCTGTTTCCTTCATCTTAAATATATATCAGTTGCATTGAACCTGTACATTTCTATATATTCAATTTCTTGTAATACAGTCTAATAGATCTTTGACTAGTGAGTATTTAAGGTATCTATTTATTAACTATCTCCAACTTATATTCTGATGTCTCTCTTGTATATATTTCCAATATTACATTGAGACCGCTACTTTCTTTCAACTTCTTAGAATCATTTTTCATAATATAATCCAAAAAAATTAATCTATTGACAGATTGAAATGAAAATTCAAAATGCTATAAACGGAAATCAAATCCTATTTTATAGTCTAAAAAAAAAAAAACAAACGGTTTATCTTTGATATTCGTTTAATTAAATTCAAGTTCAATATTAAAGAAAATCTTGTCTAATATATCATCAGTGTCAGTTGAACTATGCTTGCTTTAACGATTAAATTTCAATTCTTAGTTTTCTACCATCGTCATTTTTTTTCATATTATATATTTCAGTTTTTAGTAAATTTGAGATTATTTTGAATATAACGTACAATATTTGATTTCCGTTTATACATATTAAATATATAAATGAAATTAGCACATAAAATAAAATATTTAGAATAACTGCTAAATTTTAGAAATTCTTAAATGTTAAGGCGAGAATTGATGTTGCAGTATTAAATATTGTGGTCAATTAAGTTTCTAATGTTCTATAATTATTCAAAATAATAAGAAATATTATCTAAAAATCGTTTAGTTTAACAAAAAAAATATAGCCTTCTTTAAGTAATCTAAATTAAGCAAAATGATTAAATTAAGAAATAGTTATATATATATATATATATATGTATATATATATATATATATATATATATTAAGTGAAAAGATATGAAAATTTGAAAGTTGAAAAGAAAAAAAAGAAAGGCGTGAATAAAATTGAAAAAGAAAAAGAAAAGAAGTATTAAATATACTTCCCTCGGTAATCAAGATACCAAAAAAATAGAGCCGAAAGAATGTAACAAATTGTATTCTTTAAAAAGATATAACAAATTACTTTTCATCGTCGTCAGTTATTTTGAGTGAAGATTCACAGACAATAGGTTTTAGGTTGAGTCGTATGTTTGAGTTTTCACTTTGATTTTAAATTCACCAATCGCAGCTTGATCAAGCTGAATAAGCCATGCATGCTCTGATATACCAACAAAGAAATAGAGATGAAATGAAACTTCAAACAAAAAGATGATAGATTAAGGTTGTTTTCTCTCTATTGTATTGTCTAGCATTTATAGCTTAAGGATTTACAACAAAGAGTTCTACCTCTATTTGTAGGAAAACAAAACATGCATCTTTAGAGGCGGACACAAGTTTAATCACCACACACGAACACATGGAATGATTAACAAAAAAACTTTTAACTTATAAATAAATTAAAACAATACAATCAACAGAATATTCAGCAGTATAACAACTCAATAATGCAATTCCCAAAAAATATATTCACCTATAACAAGATCCAATATCTATACAATATCAAATGGACATTGTCCCCACTACAAGAAAAACATGTTTCGGCGACGGGGCTTTCGGCAACGGAGCCAGTTTCCGTCGCTGTAGCTCAATTAGGCGACGAAATTTCTGTTCCGTCGCTGGCAAAGGCGACAGAACACGTCATGCGTCGCCTTAGCCTGGCCAATGGCGACGAAAGTTGAAGTTTCGTCGCCATAGCTTTACGTTTTAAATTTTAAAATAAGCTACGGCAACAGAAGATGCTGGCCAACGTTTCGTTTTCTCCCAAAACTGAAAAATGGGAGGAAAAAGAAGGCTACGGCGACAGACGGTTTAGGTTCCGTCGCCTTAGCTTGTATTACAGAACTGAAACCCTCAAAACTCTCTCATTTTCTCATTTTCCCTCACCTTCTTTCATTTACTCATTTTCCCTCACCCTCAAACCCTCAAAACTCTCTCCAACACCCCCTCCCACCATCCACATTGCCACCGCTCGTCCTCCGCCGCTGCTCCTCCGTCTATTTCCACCGCTTTCGATCTAATCTAGGTATTTATTTTCTTTTGTGCTTGTAAAAATGTGGAATTATTGATATTAAAATGCATTTACTTGTTTACCATTTATTATAACATTTAATCTTTTTTTCATGTTCACCATTTATTATAATACTTTTGGAGCATTCATTGAAACTCAAATTTTTCGTTTTTACTGGTTATAATTCCATTTTAAACCGTAGAAAGAATGTTATATGTTAAAATTTTTGGACTAAAGTAGTTTTGATAGTCATTATACATGATTTTATTTAGTTTAGGGTTTAGTTTAGTTTTAGTTTTAGTTTTAGTTTTAGTTGTGATCAATTAGAAATTATAGTTGGTTTAATACTTTACATAATTTCTATATTATTCCATTTTCATTATTTGAAATTTCAATATTGAGTTGTTGGTTTTTGATTTTTGTCATTGTGATGTTATTGAGCAATCATATAAATCTGTTAGGGATTTAAAAAAGAGAAGAGATTTATCTTATTATGGTGTATGATATGTAGTTCTAATATTTTATTTAGTTGAAGACTTTTTAGGAGCAACTAAGTAGTATAATGGTCATACTAGTTTTATTGACTTCTAGGGGTTAAGACCTTCTTTGGTCGACTATCGGGGTCATATAGCACACTCGCTAATTGTTTGTCTACACGCATGTAGGCTTGTTCGTTCAACAACAAAATAGTGTGCTACATTAAAAGCAGAGTAAAATGAACAAAGGTTGGTTAAGAAATAGAGACAAGTTGTCTACTGAATATGCGGAAGGTGTTAAAAATTTTTGGAAATGGCCAAGAATCACGTGAATCGGTTGGGTCAAATTCGATGTCCTTGTAAAAAATGTATGAACGGTTCACGTTCATACCTTAAAAGATGTCCACCGTCATTTGTTGATAAATGGAATGTTAGCATCGTATGATCATTGAGTATTTCATGGTGAACTTGTTGATTTATCTAGGCTTGAGCGTCAAAGACTTAGGCAAGTTCAGGTAAAAAGAATTCATATTGATGAGTCAGTGATCACAACAACATCGACAATGAAATTTTGGAAATTTTGAATGATATCAATCGTGAAAGTATTGAATTAGAAGATATGCAAGAAAATAATCTGAATTTTGAAACAAATAGTAC
>JBBMEG010026988.1:0-23770 GCA_037832605.1 Cyclanthera cordifolia
GAAATGAAGATGGGATTGTTTCTAGATGGGAAATCCTTGAGAAAATGAAGCAGCTTGAAGGAGATGAAGGGATTAAGATTAGAAGTAAAGAATTTGCAAAAAAGATCAAAACTTGTTGGGAATTGCCAAATGGGGTTTCTGCTATCAATTTTGATAGGCTTCTAAGATGGATCAAGAATGAAGAAGATTGAATATAATGTTTGTTACCATCATTGGGTTTGTTGTCTTACCATCATTGGGTTTGTTGTCTTGTTTTTATTCAATAAATTCCGAGAATTATTGTTATGAATAGTTTATATATCTCAAGAATGTATTATTGGATGGATAGTTGGTGACAACAGTCTTAAATTATTGTTATTTGGATATAGTTTTTAAAAGAATTTAGAATGGGTATTTTACGAAACTGGTAGAAAATAAATATTTTTTGAAAAATTTTACCACACAGGTGAAAATCTCTTCCAATTAACTTAAAGGTATTAATTGCAACACTTCTCAAATTTGAGGGAGATGATTGCTTAAATTAAAAGTTTAATAATTTAATTGTTACAAACGTCATATTTTAAGAGTGGTTGGTACAATTTTCCTTATTAATTATAAACATGAGCATCTTGAGTTTCAATGTAGTATTATAAAGAAACTATTAGATAAACACAACTCGACAGCTCAACTCAATTAAACTCGAAAATATATGTATTTTAATTGAGCTTGTTAGGTGCCTTTAATGGCAGATTTAGAGTGAAAGAGAAATATATGTATTTTATTTGAAAGAAATTCTAAGTTATTTAATTAAAATTAAGAAACTATATTGTCTAAATAAATATGAGCGTGTTTGACCAATGGAAAGCGTGCATAAATTTATTAACTGAGAAGGGTGCAGAGATCCAGTGATATTTCTTTTTATTATAAAATTAATTGTTCATTGTCTTTTGCTGCATATAAAAATAATTTATTTAATTTATTGTTTAAATAAAATTATTTATTATATTTTTGTGTATACAAAATCATTTAGGACGTGTTTGGATAGGACGGGTTGGGATGAGAAAGGGATGAGAAGGGATGAGAAGTGTTATAAAACGATATTTTGGGTGCAGGATGCAGGGTGTTATAAAACGATGTTTGGGGTGCAGGGTGGGAAGTGTTAAGAAAAACTGCATTTTGGGTCGTGGGTTGGGGTGGGATAAAAGTAGATCGATGGAATTGATGAGGTGTTTTTTTATAAAAATACATTTTTTTTATTTACGAAATAACATATTTAAAATTTATTTATCGTTTATTATTATTTATGAAATTTAAAATTTGTTAAAGTTAAATGGTCAAAATAATTACAAATATTTTTAAAGGAAGTGATATAAAGTATGAATTTTTTTTCCCAAATTTTTTAACTACAATTTGAAAATAAATATGAAAGTAGAAGAAACCTATGTTTTTTTTTATTATTATCAAATGAAGTAAAATAATTGATTAAACAAACAATAATAAAAAAGATCAAATACATATTTATGATAATATATATATATATATATATATATATATATATATATAATTACAAATATGATTTAAATAACAAGATATATGGTAAAAAAATATATTAAATATTGAAAGTAGAGTAAATACACATAAATAAAATATATACAATTTATAAATAAGTAAGTTAAATAGATCAATTGGTTAATAATATTTGATTCATTTTAAAAATTTATGGTTTGAGTCCTAATTGAACCATTTTTTTTTTAATAATTAGAGTTAAATATTTAAGAGTGAAAAAGAAAAAAAAAAGAAAAAAAAATAAATAAAATTAAATGAAAAAGGAAAATAAAAGAAGAAACACTAAATAAAATAAAACTGAAGAAAGAAGGAAAGAAAGATAAAAAGGAAAAACGAGAAAGAAAAAAAAAATTGAAAAAGGAAGAAAAAGAAAACGCGGGAGGTTACGCGCCGGGTTATTCCGCGTGGCCCACACGCGCCGTTTCGGGCCGTGTTATTAACACGACGAGCCAAACGCCAGGTTGGAACCCTTGCCGGCCCAAACGCGCTCTTATTCTTTCTATGTTAATAAATTTTTATAATATGCATTTTTACACACAAAAAAAAAAGAAGTTAAGTTGGCCAAAAAAAATGTATTTAAATTTCGTCCACATGAATGTAATAGAATTTTTCATGTATAGTAAAAAAATATCAAATAAATAACACAAAAACACATTGTAACCCTCGTAGTCCATACCAGACGGGTCCTTGCGAAGTTCTTTCGATTGTGCCACCGAAAAAGAAGTACATCTTGTTGGTATAGGTAGTACAAATCAATTCTATTAAGTCTTTTTTAACCATGAGACTATATTCCCCAAGATCTCTCATTCGGATGTGAACTCGATTCATTCATATACCCCTCCTAACTCCGAACGTTACACAAATGCATGACTGTCCCAATAAATTAAAGTAACCAAGATATTAAATACACATTTTTCAAAAAATAGCAAGTAAACATAAAAACACATCTCCAATTGGTGGCTTAGTTAGTTGAAGACTTTGGCTCGAGATGTGTGCTCCCTCAAGATTCTAGGTTCAAAACCTATCTCTAAAATTTCAACTCAAGGTCAAATTTATTTTATTTTGAAAATCTAGAGACTAAAATTAAATATTTGATAGTTTAGGGACCAAAATAAAACAAAGTTGAAAGTCTAGAGATCAAAAAAGAGCACATTTAAGAGTCCATAGACTAAAATTGAACGGTTTAAAGTTTAGATTAAAATGAAAATGTCTCAAAATCTACGAACCAGAATAGTATTTTAACCAATTTTTTTAAAAAAATTAATGATTTGATTAATAAAAAATATTTAATAAAATGAAGAATTTTTATGGAAATGGAGAAATTATAAAAGTATGTACAAACACACAGTAATTTCAGTTTAAATATTTTCAGCTTCACATATTACGAAATTAAAAACAAACATTTGTCTATTTTTAAATGAAGGTTTCAAGACTTGCGAACCGGCCATTCTTGTGGGTGGCCCGACCGGGAACAGAGCAGAAGCTTCCTGATGGTTTTAACGGCGAGATTGGAAAAATTGTGAGCTGGGTTCCGCAGCAGAAGGTGTTGAAACATCCCTCAGTTGGGATTTTTAGGACTCATTGTGGATGTAACTCTCTTACAGAAGGGATTTCCAGTGGATTGCCATTACTCTGTCACCCTTATATAGGTGATCAATTAATGAATGTGAAGTATATTACTGATGTTTGGGGAGTTGGGGTTGGACTTGAAAAGAATGAAAGATGGGATTGTTTCTCGATGGAAAATCAGTGAGAAATTGAAGCAGCTTCAAGGAGATGAAGGGATAAAGGCAAGAAGTAAAGATTTTGCAGAAAAAATCAAAACTTGTTGGGAATTGCCAAATGGGGCTTCTGCTATCAACCTTGATAGGCTTCTGAGATGGGTCAAGAACCAAGAAGATTGAACATCATGTTGCTTTTAGATTGATTGCTTTTCATTAACATTTGGATTTTGTTTGTTGAATCTTCGTTGGTCGTTGGGTTTGTTGTTTTGTTTGTTGAATAAGTTTCTAGTTGAATCAACTTGAGTAATGAGTTCACAAGACAACTGGGGAGTAATCCCAATCATCGACCAATTGTTAGTGAATCTCACCTTGAGGACAAGGTGCTCCTTGACACCAGCGGTATTGTAAGACCCCTGATTCTAGTGAATATTCTAGAAAGGACAAATTTGAGAGTTCCCTAGAATAGTTGGTTAGAGGGTGAGTGGTGAAGGATCCTTGTGGATATAAATAAATGAATTGTGAGGAGTAAGGAGGGAGGTCTTATTTTGGTGGCTAAGTCATAGGATTTGGAGGAGAGGTTCCGATGCTCTCGAATTCACCGGTTAGTTCATTCTTATCGTTGTTATCGTTTTCCTTTCATATTGTAATTTTTGTTTGGTCATGTTTACGAGGTTTATTGTTATTCTTTCAAGGACCTATTCATTTTTTTCAATATTATTATAATTCTTGTCTTTGATATTCGTTCTGAGTTCTTATAATTGGGAATAAGGGTATCGGAACCCTTACACTTTGCCGAAGCCTTAATGGGCTTTCGGGTTCAAGTCTTGATTTTGATCCACTTCTAAGATAAGTCAAGAACCAAGAAGAAAACCATTGTGTTGCCCTTTGATTGATTGCTTTCTCTTGTTGTGGTCATAAACCACAAGATTTGGTCGTTAAATCTTGTGGCAAACTTAGGTTTGTTGTTTTGGTGTTGTTTTTAACTTTTGAGTTTTAAATTGAGATCCAATTCAAGATTGGTGAGCCCAAAAGAGACATCATCTTGAGAGGGCGTGTTGAAGATCTCATAATGTCCCACATCGGTAAGGTGGAGAGCCCTCCAAGCATTCTTAAAATAAGGTGGACTACTCTTTTCATCGTCAATTAATTTTGAGATGGATGTCCACACTTTCTAATAAAGAATCTATTTTCCTTTATGGATTCAATAGAGCTAAGGCACAACTAACAAAGAATGAGAAACACATTAATTGGAGAAGTACTTGTCTCCTTCATGCACATAATACTTGCTTCAAAATTTTTGTTTCAGAGAAAAGAAAAACCCAAGTATTTCTCTGTTAATTGCGCTGGCCAGTGGTGTAGGTTTTTGGTAGTAGGCGGATTTAATGAGTTTATAAAGCACATTTAGTGGATCTATAAATTTATTTTAAAAAGTTAGATATAAATTAAAGATCTACTTTAGTTTTATAAATATAAATAAAAAAAAGATTATAAATTTCCAGATTCAGAGGACCATAATAATGTAACAGAAAAGGAAATACATTATGTAATAATTAATGGATTAATAATTATGTGGGTTTGGAAATTAAGTGAATAATTAGGGGTCTTTTTTTTTGGAAAGAAGCATTCATTAAAATCAACAAGAATTCTCCTTGATCACAACATCAGACCAACACCTCTCACAAGTTGAAAAGTGAAAACATTTTAATATTTGGGTCAAGAAAATTTTCAAGAAATATCAAATCTTCAGAGGTGAAAATAGGCACTCACAGAGTCATTGAAGCAGCAAGAGTCAGTTCAAATGGTGGCAAGTCAGAACAGTTTGCAACTTTTGAGTACAGTGACTGAAGAAGAGCTGGTCCAACTCCAAAGTTTGAGAAAATTGGTCCACAGATGAAACTGAACATCAAAGGGAAAAGATTGAAGAAAATCCAACCACTAAAAGCTTCCAAGTACAAACAAATTGCCCCCACAAAACTGGAACATTTATTATTAAAAAAATAATATACATATATATATATATGCAAAGAAAAAGATATACTTCATCAGTCCATTTATTCTTCAAAAACTGTCATTGAAAATGATATATTAACATCTTTCTCTCACATCATCTTCCAATCATGAGTTGAACCAGATACTTACAAATCAAACAATCTTTTCAACAAAAAGGAAACTTTATAGATAATAATGTATCAAGGAATGTAAGAACAAATGAACTTTTGTCCTTTATTCCTCATAAATGTGTTTTCTTTGGCACTTAGGAAACAGTCAATGTCTTGTTTCCTAATAAATGAACAAGAGCTAGTGAAGGTGGACACAAGCTTACACGTGACCAATGAAAAAGAAAGAAATTTAAAAGGCAGAGTTTTTACACCAGTGAGTTTGTGGGGGAGATTCCAGGAAACTCTTTTTCACCTTTTTTTGTACTATTTTATTCGCTTGGTGTCTTCTAGATGCCAACTTCCAATCCATGCTGATTTCCCCAACTTTTTTTTTTGTAAATAAACCTAAAAAAAGTGCACAGTAGAAGAAAAACTACAAAAAGCATCATTGATACACTGAGCAATAAATTGGCAGACTAGTTTCTCTAATTTATGTATCAAAACGAGATGCCATATCCATACCCAACATCATCCTCTCTGAATAATTCACTTCAGAATAACGTGTTCGCCTGAGGAATTCATGAAAAATTTACATGATACACTACAACACTATGTACTTCATCAAAATAGACAACTGTTTGGCCTTGATTCGAAAACGAATGACTGGCCTCGATTATCAAAAGCTTTGAAGATACAAATCTATTCTTGTATCCTCTTTCTTCTACAGTGCAACATCATGTCAATGCAGATTTCATAGACAAAAATAACGGACAGGATATGGTTTGCGTGTAGATACGATTTGAGAATGAGCTGTGAGGAACCAATTAACTAATTACTACAGTGAAAGGCATTGTACACCCTCAGGAAGATGACTGGAAATGGGATGTGCAGTGACATATCTTTGGGGACATAATTTTGGTACCAATGTAACCAATCCATTTGAAGATGCATTTCCAGAGAGTTCTGCTAGACGAATGTGAAACTTTGCGAAACGATTAATGACAGAAAATCGCTCCAACTCTTGACATTCAACCATTAAGTCCACAATAGAGGCTGTCCTATCCAATCTGCACACCAAGGGGTATAACTCAGATACTTATAAAAATGTTTGTAGGTTGCGAACTACATCTTTATAATCTTCAAGCATTTATTAGAAAAAGGTTTTGTGTAAAGAAAATCATATTTCCAACCTTTGCAAGTCATTTTCCATTTTCCCAGCTCTAGCGCAGAAACTTTCCACAACCTCCGCTACGTACTTATCATCGGTACATTTTACATTTTCACGTTCCTCGGACATTCTGAAAGTTGCATACAGAAAGATGTTACAAATTCTATCCCAAAAAAATTAAAGCTTTCATGTAACTTACTCACTCGAACTAATTTATTCAAAACAAAGAGCAGAGAAAAATGTTTCTTACAAAAACAAAAAGGAAATTACATGATGTCCTACTACTGTTCACAATGGATAATAATCAAAATTCAATTGCAAGCAACGAGTATGGAAAAGACACATACACATTTCTGTTATCAAGTGACATGCACAGATCATTTCTTTGACCACCCATCAGGCTGCATGTTTCCCCTAATGACGATCTTAAGACGAAGTATATCGTACTGTCGTAGAAAGAAGAGGCATCTGCTGAGAAGATAAATGATGGTGCAGGACAAACTAACTGCTGCAACAGCCGTGTTGTCATGATAAGCCTTCTCTTTGATCGAAGCATCACATGTCCATCTTCAACTATCTCAACTTCATTTACCATCTAAAATTTATTGCAGGAAAAAATAGGTCAGCAACTTCATATTTAAAAGTTTTAAACAAATGTTTTTAACATAGGATTACTTTTTCTTTCAGCCGGTTGGTGGTTTGTGCCCAGTCTTGTTCTGCAACACTGCAAACAACGTTTTATAAACATTAGCAATGGCAGCAAGAACAAACAGTCTAATACCAATCAAGGTTAATTGAATAAAAAGAGGTCATTTTCACTCAAAGTGGTTTCTTTTAAATGATAGTTAAATACCTGACATTCACAATCCTCTGAGAACCTTGGACTTCTAAATGCCATGGTCGAAGCTCAGATGACTCAAATTTACGCTTTTTATGTCTCACAGTAGTTTCCATTTTGACAGTGACAGGAGAAGGAAATCCATACGGGCCTGTCTGGTCAGGTGCCACCATGGTTGTAGCCACAGATGACCGAACTCTACCACTCTGACTAACACATGCGGAATCTAAGCCATCCAGAGACGACTGTTTGCATAAATTTTCCGAAGACTTCAAGAGGGAGAAGTGTCCACCAGGAAGCTTTGAAAGCAGCTCATTGTACATTGAAGGCATCTGCCCATTTCTCAACTTAAACCAGGAAGACGCTATCAGTGAATTGATCTGAGAATTTTCTTCATTGTTACCTTCAATATTTTTTCTATTAAATTCATTCATAGTGTCACTTTGGCAATCTGAAATAAAGCCTATTGAACATGTATTTAGTGGATTCTCAGACAATGGTTTCTCTCTATAATCATCTCTTCCTCCGGCCAACAAGTTTTGCATTTTTCTATTTTCAGATGGCATGGAGTTGATCTCGGATGTAAAACCTTGTCCATGTTTTGGGTCTTCTCTTGAATTTTCGTTTGACATGGTAGTTACCTGCTGAGTAACTTGAATTCCCTTGGGCTCAATATCCAAATTCTTCATTGGTTTAACTTTTTCTAGTGAGTATTGTTGATCAACGACATGAGGCAATTTAGAAAAGTTATAAAATAGGGAATCTCTTACAGAGGTGGTTAATCCATTTTTTTCCTCAACTTTCACTCTATTAAGATCTTGCTGATGTGGATGGACCGGTAATAAGCTATAGGGGAAAGCATTTGCATTAGTTATCTTCCTTGCCGCTCCATCTGCCAGTGAAGGCATCTGCCCGTATACATCAGATTTAGTCCTCTGCTCTAGTATCTCACCCTTATGGCCAAAGTCCTGTGAATCTTTAGCAATCATGTCAGTTTCCAGTAATCGGAGTCCAAATCTTTGGGAAGTTTGAATATTGAATCCCTGTGGAGGCAATGAAGTTGCCTCGAGAGTATTGTTTAATGAACCAATCTTATTAGAAGATGCATGGTGTTGCTGGCTTGCATTATTTAACCAAATATTTTGCTGCTTTGCCAACAACCCACCCTGTTGGCCTATTCTTGACAGAAACAAAGGCTGAGAGATAGGATCGGCCTCAAAAACTGGATACTGTTTTCCACTCATACTGCTGTTGGCGTGCTGAGATGTATCTTGAGAGGAAGTCGTGCCAAATTGTGGATATCTAGAAGAGGAACTTGCAAATGAAGCCGGTGGAGAGAAACGTGCTGCACCAGAAGCAAATTGCCCTTGATTTTCATCTGTTACAAAATCAGGCGGCAGGAATAGTGAAGTAGCAGCTTCCGCCTCTCCCAAACAAAGCAAATTTTCATCCCAATGCCCATTTTGCAATGACTCATTCAAAGGAGGCATAGACAGAATAGAAGATGAGGTAGTTAACGGGGTCTGATTTTTCTGTACAAAACCAGAATTAACTGGTCTTGTATCCAGATTGCTTGATAATTGAGGCAAACCTTGAGATGAAGAGATTTTATTGAAATTTGATTGCAGTTGAGATGGATGAAGCAAGCTCATAGTAAAACCTTGAGATGTGGACAGATTATGCTGTTGAGAAGCAGAAGGATTTCGAAACACTGCCTCGGACATCATACCTAAGGGACTAGAAACAACAGAGCTATAATGGGGGGTGGCACTATTTTCCTTAGACTGATCGACATTTTGAAGATGCCCATGCACAATTTCGCTGAAAAGGTTTGTGAATAGAAAGTTATTAGAACATATATACAATAGAGTGGAACTACGATGGGACTTGATCAATAACAATAATGAAGAGACCAACAGCATAACCACCTTGTTTGGTTGACTAGATTTCGGCCTTTCAAGCTGGTTGATTTGCAGAAGTTGGTAGATGCATCCATATTGCCCCTAGGAGTACCAACTGAAGATTTTATATTCCCCTCAAAACCGGTTAACTGCCCCTGTAAAAATAAACAATAACATGCAACATTTGGAAGGTGACAAATAAAATAATCGAAAAACTCATTGGAAAAATAAATCAACTTGTATTAAAAAAACAATAAATTACAAATCACCTTCTCCGAGTTCATAGCATTCGAAGAAACATCAAAAACGTATGACTGTTGAAAATGCCCCTGGCCTTGAGAGCTTAATTGGTTCAACATGCATTGGTCATGAGAGCTATCTCTCTGCTGAAGCTTCTCAATAAACGAGTCACCTGCTTTAAAATGAAATTTGTAGATTATCACTTATAATTATAAAACTATTCTTTTTTCTCGTGATTTCATTTTCCTCGTTGTTCATAGAAATGTTAACATGCTTCATATTTTCAAGGTTACTAAAATCATCATAATCCCTTCGATTGTGTGACTTCATTGACTCTAACATGTAAGACAACTGCATGGACAATTATTAATCAATGCTATTATATTTCGATCGAACACTAGTAAATAAATAATCCTACCTTGTGGTTTTCCATGTGGTTGATTAATATTATCATGAGAAGTTGTTAACTGCTGAGGTAGTTTGTCATATTCGACCTGCTCATAAATCTGACTTGTCAAGCTCTTGTTCAAGTGTTCGAGTGGTTCAACATGTTGAGATTGGTCCCCAAGATGCTTTTGTGAACTCTTATTACCTTGCCATTCGCCAGTTTTTTCAGAAGGGTTTTGATTTGGTTCATGAGAGTCTTCAAGATAAAGATGCTCTGTTTGCTCAATAGATGGTTGATTGCTTGATTGCTGAAACCCAGGAAAGCTAGAACTCATGCCAGAATCATTAAAGTTCGCATATGGCCTTGAACTTAAAGAAGATGCATTGTGCATGCTGTTCTCATACCAAGATGATTGCTCCTTTTTACTATCCACTATGTTGGAATGAAGATTTTCAGTTGACAGTTCTGTATTCTGAAAGGTCAATCCACTCCATTCCTCCTGTATCCCAGTATCACTACTAGAAGCCTCTGCTACAGCTGATTGCATGAGAGCGCTCCAGCTCCCACTCTGAATAGAAGAAAATGCATTTGAATAATCTGACTGTGCTAGGTTATTTTCAAAATTTTCATCACTCACATTTGTACATTTCCCCAAAGAAGTGTCCCACATATTATTATCCATATTATATAATAAATTTTGTTCAACTGGATCCAGGGGAACAAAATACTGAGATGCATCCAGTTGGGTGATTTTTTGTTGTGTTGTGCCAAGCCAACGAGCTCTATCTTGCCCCCCTTGAAATTCAGGAAATGATCCACTTGTTTCCAAAGAATTCTTTAGCTGGATGTTGCCTGATCTCATTCCAGCATCCATCCCTTGAATGGGAATTTGGTCAAACAAGTTTTTTGCTTGAAAGCCTTGTTTGGATCTACCCATTTGGGACAAGGAAAAATGGTCAGAAACAGTATTTATATTACCAACAGAAGACTCACTGAAGGCTACAGGCTGCATAGTAGGCTTCAGGCAATGACCAGTAGCCTTATTCAACAAATTGCAAGAATAACGATCCATTCCCTGAAGCTGAGAATATTGGCCCATGCCACCCCATCCACTGGAAAGAGGAGTTCTATAATTATATTCATCAAGCTGTTGTGGAACCGGCAATGTTGGATGAAAGGTGGAGCCTTTGTCCTGAGAAAACATTAGTTGGTTATATACTCCTTGTGCTGCAGAAGATGCCCCTAGATGTGCCCTGTTCATGAACATATCTGATGATTCAGAGACAGATGTTCCATTAATATACGATGCATATGGACCCCCTGTAGACTGTCTAGTGAAAGCAGAGATCTGATTTTGAGAACCCTGCTGTCTTGCATCATCAAATTGCTGCCTTTGAATATCTTGCATCTGCTTGAACATCATTTGCTGTTGTAGTAACTGCATGTCATTATATGCAGACTGTTGCATAGATTGGAATTGTGAGGTATTTGATTGTTTTTGACCCCTCACAAGCTGCTGCGATCCTCCAAGAAAGCTGAAGTCAGTTGACGCTTCGGTAATTTCGGACCTCTCAGAATTAGTTGTCAGGGTTGGACTGTCTACTGGTGCATATTCTTGATGGGATTTTAGGACAGATAAGCCTCTCAGCATTAAGAAATGTGGATCATAGCCAGTATTTTCACCCAAGAATGCAGGCTGAGAGTGCTCGGCTTGGAAATTTTGCTCTCCAAACATATACCCATTCGTATTCTTTGGTTGGCCTTCCCAGGTGTCACTGCAAAAATCAGGTCTTGAAGCCAGTGGTGCAATGTTTCTGCCTAACGACACAGTCGAATTTTTTCTCCGGTATCCTCCCACAGAATCTGCAAATCAAAGCCTATTGTAGTAAAAGCAACCACATAGGGTTATTTCAAATGTTCTAAACTCACTGAGCATCTATAATAGGTGAGACAACAAAGGTTAATAATATTCTAACTATCAAGAGCAAGGTAGATAACACGGATGTACCTTGTCGAGTAATGTTACTGTTTTTTCGCATTGAAATTTTGACGGTCACATGCGGTTATCTAACATAACGATCTCTACTAAACACAAACAGGTGCCATCTATAATATGCAGTCGAAGCCAACGCTAATCTACTTTTTATTATCTGAAGTCCTGATACTATCTTCTACTTCATGACCATGAATGCTCAAAGTTACTGCCACCAAATACAAAGCAGTCCTGATACCAGACAAATAGAGAAAAAAGGAATCATTATAAGATACAATCAAATAAACACACGTAAGAAACATGACCCCAACATGAAACTTGAAGAAAAGTGAAGTTCTATTTAAGCAGCATCCTAAACCCATTGGAATGCAGGTTCTTCTTGAGGAAAAAAACTAAATATAAAAATGGTAGGCCTCATTTGATAATCATTTCGTTTTTTGTTTTTTGTTTTTGAAATTTAAAACCTACAATTACTATTTCAAGACATAATTTTCATGACTTTATATCTACATCTTACCTGTGATTTTATAAACAAAACCAAAATTTGAAAACTAACAAAAATAGCTTCCAAATACTTGTTTTGATTTATGGAATTTGGTTAGAATCCATACAAAGAAGATGAAACATGTATAGAGAATTTTTTTTGATAAATATAAGCTTAAATTTCTTAAATTTCAAAAACCAAATGGTTATCAAACCGGGCCTTAGTGATTAAAGTTATAGAAAATCCAAAATGAGAAGGGGCAATCAACCACGTAGTGACAATTGCATACTAAAATAACACATAGTTAACAAATCATGAACTGCCAAGAACTCAAATGGACTATAAATTTGAAGCAGACAAATCCAAAACGATTCCCCAACAATTAAGCTTAGAACCCTAAAATTGCAGCTTATCTCGACTAAAAAAACATCAGAAACCCCCCAATAAGTCAACAAAATCAAAAGCCATCAGCAAACAAGAACTATTCAATTGCTGATTTCTAAGCGGCACTCACAATTAGCTCAATTGTTAACACAGCAGTAAGCAAGATGAGAAAAACAAAAACAAAAATCAGAATTAAACGAAAACCCACAAGATTAAGCGAGCAAAGGAGCAGAGTGGCGAGCTGGAAGGTGTGATCTGAGCAACAGAATTATGAATTCTCAAGAACCAGGAAGCTGAAGTATTGTGTTCTTGAAAAGAGTATTCTAATGGCACAATTGAAGGACCTTTACTTAATTGTCTCTCTCTTTCTCTCTCTCTCTTTTTCTACCCTTTGAGCTGAAATTAAAATTCTTCTTGAAGCTTCAAAATCAACAACAGTTTGCAAAAATGCCTCTAACTCTCTCTTTCTCTCTATCTCTAAGCTTTCTCTCACTAAAATTTCTCATTCTCTCTCTAAAGTGATGCAGAAAGAGTAAGAAACTGGACTCTTCGGACATCAGAACCAAAGATAAAGAGCAGAAAACTGTAAATAAGAAAAATTAAATAATGTTAATTAACATATTTTTCAACAAAATTGGGTGGAAAATACCGCTTCAGGTTCGATTCCGAAGCTCCGGTTTGGATCTGGCCTCGGACGCCTGGAACCGAGTATGGGCGTGCTTATGTTTCGCTTTAGATCTTAACCGTTGGTTTTTTGTCATCACAGTCAAGATTCAAGTCAACACAAGCAACTTTTCTTATTATTTTTTTTCGTTTAAAAATTCAATACATTTCTCAAGTAAATTACTCATTTTCCCTTTTAATTTCTTTCCAAGTATTCTAGGATTTATTATTATTATTATTATTAATGTCCTGGCCAGCTTACGCGTAAGATTCAGGCTAGAACTCAGAATTTGAACTCTGGATACATGCATTTTCATGTATTTCCTACGATCTGACCATGTTCTCGTGCACCAACGTTAATTATATCCAAATTTAAAATTTATACATAAATAAATCAAGTTCACATTCGAATGAAGGAGATTTTGAGGGATATAAAATCATTCTTAAAAAAGTTTAAATTTTTAATTTGTATTGCATATATTAACATGATGTACATTCTTTTACGATAGCTCAATTGCAGGAACTTTACATTAAACATGATTAACTTGGAGTATTATTGGTTGAGTGACGATATTAATTTGTGGAGAGAGTCATTCACTTTTAGGCTATGTTTGTTTTTGGTAGAGAAGAGTGATTAACTATTATTTCTCAAAAAATCACCTGTTTATATTTGATAGTAAACAACCACTCATCAAACATTTTATTAAACTAGTCAATCAAATTATATGTTAAATATATCACTCAATTATTACTAACTTAATTTCCCAAACAAGTAATTAATTATTCAACCACTACTAACATCTGCCCTTCATTTCACTATTTCTACAAAAAATAAACATATGCTTAAAAATCATTGTTAAATTTCAAAGAATGTGTGTGTGTATATATATATATATATATATTTAATATTCATATAGATTTTTTTATCAGTATACTTGTATTCTAATCATATTTCCTAAGAATAAATGATTGACTTAACTGCTTTCACTGTCAACAAAATTTATAATAAATTAATTTTTAAATAAGTAAATAAGTATTATAGATTGATTTTAGAATCTATCATAGATGACTTTCTTTAACAACTAAGAAAATCCATAATGCTTAGATAATAATACCTTTAAATCATAGGATAAAAGCCTTGCTAAAATAATTGAATTCCAGTCTCTCTCTATCTCTCTATATTTATTAATTGAAAACTCAAAACTCTAGCTTAAACTTTGATGTAGATTCAACCCTAACTTAGCTGTTAATAATGCTTGGTTGATTTATGATGCAGAGTTATAATGAGTTCAAATTTTCTAAATCCTTTTAATTAGTATTTAAAAAAATTTGTGTATTACTATGTTTCTAATTAAATAAATTAATTAAGTAAATTCTAACCTTATTTAGCAGGCAATGCATCAATTACTGTCTCAAACATTATGGCATAAATCTCACTCTATAATCTTATTGAATTAAAAAAAAAAAAAAAAATATATATATATATATATATATATATATATATATATATAAATACAACTAAATTTGTATGGATGACTTTGTTAATCTTATATCAATTTATTATTATTTTTTATTCAAATCTACGATATGTTGATTATCATTTGACTTATATTTATTTTGACGTTATTTATCCAACATTTTATATGTGTGTATAGGCATAAATTCATACAATTAGATAAATCCATGCCATTATTTATTATCAACATTGTCAAAATTTTAATCATGTATTACATTAATTTTTATTGTTAAAGAGTTACACACGTTATATCTCGACATTTTTTTAACGTAGAAGATTTTGAATTTATAACTTTTTGATTAATATAACTGCGGAATATCATATAATTATGTTTTTTTTTTGTTCAACTCGCACAAATATGCATACCTTTCAAAAACTTTATTACAAAAAATATTGCTATATTCATCGGAAAAAAAAATGATACTTATTCTCTTTGGTATAGATGCTATTGAAAATGGAAGAATGAAACTTTACTGGGTAGGAAGCGAGTATAACGTTGCTGATATACTCACCAAAGCTTTAAGGTCATAAAGATTTTATATTTCTTGAAGATGGAGGTCAAATAAAATTCTCAATCAAATGGTTTTTTCAAAGGCTTCGGAAATTCAAAGATGGTGTTTGTTTGTAAAATTGAGGAATGTTTATTTTGAGTGTTTAGAAATGGGGAGTTATTTTGAGTGATTATAAAGAAGAAATTGTAATAATAGCTCGTTTGTATAAGGTTTTTAAAGAGTGATTATTAAAACTCGTTTATAAAATCTTCCTAAACACTCGAAACAAACATCCCAAAGAGATTGCTGATCAAGAGGGGATTTGTTGGCCTTCTTTTTGTCATTACTTTTATTTTTTTTTCTTTTTTCTTTTTATTCTGATTGGCTATATGTTGCCAGCTAGATTAAGATATATTTTTCTATTAGGCTAACTTGTCAACTAGCCGTTAGAACCCCACTCATCTAAGGGAAGTAACTGTCTTCTTCTTCCTGTGATATGAAAGGAGAGTTTTTATTATGATGTAAAGATGGGTTCTTTTTGTGTTGGTTCTTTCGTAATAAAATCGAACAAATTTATTTAAATATTTTAAAATATAAAATTGGATGATCTAATATTATTCCGAAAATCCAATGGATACGTTAAACGGTTTGTTTCGTTTTTATGGATTTTTTGTTTTTTTTGGTGGGTTACTATAGAGAAAATAGAAAAACAAAAAAAAAAAAAAAAAAAAAAAAAAACTCCAACTTTGCTGTGCCGTTTCATTCCCGCGTAAAAAAACTGCATTGGTTCAACTTCGTTCGATTGGCAGTCTTCATCATGACAGTATTTGCAAACTTAAATTCTGTTGTTTAATTTATGGGTGATTTCGGTTCGATTTTGTCGGTTTTATGTCAAACCGATAACCGAACTAATATCTTCGGTTTTTCGATAATTGAGTCCGCATCGATGTCTATTAACGGATAAAAATCTATTGGTTCGGTTTGGTTTTGGTTCAGTTTGGTTCTCGATTTTGATTTTAACCAAAAAAAAATTTGGTTATTTTTCAAAAAATTTTGTCTCGTATTCAATTTGATTTTTGATTTTATTCAAAAAACTTTCATTTTATTAAAAAAAATAATACATTTCATAAGTATCACAATATTTTTACAATAATTTTACTTCATATTTCACATTTAAATTAGTTCTTCCATAAAATTAAATATCAACATATTGTTTTTTTTCGTTTCGGTTCGTTTTTTTAAATGTTCTTTTATCCAAGAATCTAAACCGAATCGATATATTTCGATTTTTTAAAATATCGAACCGAATAATTTAATATTGTTTCAAAAAATCAAACCAATCTGATTCGATTCGATTTTCTTTTTATTTTGCCCGGAGTTCTATTAATAGAGAGTTTTTTTTTTTAATGTAATAAAATTGTGAACATATTTTAGTTTTGGTTTTAACTTCATAATTCCGAAATCTTCTCCCCTCCTTAGAAATTCCCCTCTTTTGTAGCAAACCCATTTCCAAAACCCTACTGGTTTTCTCCATTTTCTTACAACTTCTTGCTGCCCTCACCAACTCCTTGCCATTTTCGGCTTCCCTTTTTTCTTCTTATTATTGCAGCTGATCATTCCATTCTAATCAGTCTGCAACATTTCAATGTGAGTTTTCCATTCTTTTTTCCTTTTCTTTTCTTGTTTAGACTCCAAATTTATCCATGATGTTCGTATTGGTTCTCTTACATTTTTGAGAAATTTCTGCATTTCCATTTACTGGGTTTTGCTGGGTTTAATAATCTTTTACAACAAACCCATCACTTGTTTTCTTGATCTTTTATGGATTCTGTTGTGATTTGGTATTCTCTTTGAAATTGATGAAATGGGAAAGTGTCAACGGATTATGTTGTCAAAAGTTGTAAAAAAACAACCAACATCAACGAGTTGTGCAATGAAGAACACATAGACTTACGTGTTTTAATGACGCCGTGTTAAGAAATGGTAGGCAACAATGGAAGAAAGAGTAAGAGTAAGCAATACAACACACAAATTTACGTGGTTCAGTAACGACGTGTTAGTTACGTCTAAGATAGAGAATACAAGGATATTGATCAAGATAGCTTAGGATTTTATGGGGAGTGTATATAGTACACCTCATAAAACTCCTATTACATTAATAAGCCAAATTACACGGAAGTCCAAATACAAATATATAAAACTAGTTATAATGTGGTTCAAGGCATATCACAACAAATTGTTTTATAATTTAGGAGATAAAAGAGGAATACAAATGTTTGATGGGTAACAGTTGTAAGAAAGTTTATGCAATGCACTCTCGCCGCTTGTTGATTTGACATCAAAACTGCCATATTGAGTAATAGTAACACAATATAGTTCAAGACATTTCAACTGATTACGATGTTCAAAATTATACTATGAATGTTCTTATTAAGATCTTATCTGAATTTCTAGTTTTGAGATTGTCAATGTTGTGATTCACTTAGCTATGTTTCCTTTCCGCTGAATTTTTCCATTCATTTCTCTGTTTGTGCAGCATTGGAATAAGGAAAACTTGGCAGGGATTTGGTTAATTCATTATGGATGATAAGGATTGTGCACAAAGTTTTAGGCAATCTAAGGAGCAAATAGAGATGATCCATAAAGAAAAAGATGTTATAACTAAACATAACAACTCCAATTCTTCATGTGACTCAGTGTTGTCGCAAGACTCAGCTGTTAGCACCATTTTCCAAACTGATCCTCCTGCTCTTCAACCGAATCTAGAGGTTTCCGAGTCGAACGGAGCTGTGCAAACGATGGAGAATTCGTCCCTTAGTAGAATCCAGAGTTCGTCCAGAGGTTCTCAGATTCGATTATCCGGGGTGCTCGGGAACCACGACCCGAATCGAATACCGGTGTCGATATTCTCTGGTAAACCATCGAATCCTATGGAATGGAGCACGGCTTCGAACGAATCTTTGTTCAGTATTCATGTGGGAAACACCAGCTTTTCTAGGGAGCACTTCAATTTTTTAACCAAGTCTGGAGAATTGATGATGAATCCTAATTCATCCCAGAATCAACCCAACTTTTCTCCTTTTGTTGAACCAGCAAGATCCGAGAGCAAAACGGAAATCTCGGCGAATGCTTTCGTCGAACCAGTGACATCTACTGTACATCAAATTCCAGCCATCACAACTCAGAGTGTAGCAGATCATAGAAAAGAAGTCGCGACACCAATGGATGAGCTTCGAAACCGGCAAAGCGTATCAAACGACAGCATGAATAGCTCTTGTTCGTTTCAATTCCCTCTGTAAGTAATCCTCAATCATAGATATTATGAACTGTAAAGAATGCAAAAGAAAAATACACAGACTTACGTGGTTCATTAATGATGTGCTAGCTACGTCCATCTGCAGAGGAGAGAAACCGTTGTATTTAGGAGATAAAAATACAAAATGTTAATCAACTGAGGCTAGGGTTTTAAGAGAGTTTATATAGACCCCCACTTGCTGACTAAGCAGCGAGACCCGTTACTAACTAATCATAGGGCATCAACCATTTCAAGACATATCTCAACAATAGATAATAATGGTTGCTTTAGAGATGTTTTCACATTGAACTTGAAATCAGAAACTGACTATGAATTCTGTCCTCCTCCTATCAGATTGGGAGGTGAAGCTGCAACACCCAAAACAATCAGTTCTGTTTCTGCAGAATCAGTAGCAACACAACAGAAACAGCCAGTAACGAAACTGCAATCGGCGAAGAAGCCATCGTTGAAGCAGCAATTGCCCGAAGAAGAATCTCCAACTAATGAAACTATCGCAGCAGCATCTCCGGCTGCAAATTCGGGTTTGGGTTGGTTTTCCTGCTTCTCGTGGTGTCGACATTGCTGACGAAATCTCTGGTCGCTGAATATACTACTTGTTCTACTCCTCTTCAGCACAGATAAGCTTCAGGAGATGGTAAATTAACACTGTAGCTAATTAGCTCTCTCAAACTGAAAAGAAAGAGAAAGAACATGAACTTCAGCTTACTACTGCTCTGATTCTAATAGCAGAAGAGTTAGCAGTTATTGTATTGATCTTTCTTTTTTGAAGTTCTACATCTGAAGCTGCATTCAAATAGTGAAATCTTTCAGTTTTTGTTTTTTCTAAGCTGTGATCAAAACTTCTATATTAATACAATAACTACTGGTTGTTTCATATAATTAAATTTGGGATAAATTATAAATTTGATCTTTATGATCGAAAAAAAGTTAGAATTTAGTCCTATGTTTAAAAATCTAGTAGTTGCTATGGTTTTGAAAAATAAAGAATTTACTCGGTATAGTTTGAAGAAATATATAATTAATTAATCGATCATTTTTAACAAATCAAAGTCATCATTCATTTTTAATTGCTAATTTCTAACGATTCATTTCAAATTATTCATTTATAACCACTCAAAATAATCACTATTTTGTAACTACATCCAGATGAAGTATTGTTGCAATAATTTTATAAAAATTCAACATTCAAATAAATTGTTAAACGACTTATTACTAAATTTCAAGTTTCTAATCGTTGAAAATAACACATCATTTATAATTACTCAAGATAATGACTTTACAGTTTCACATCCAAATATCTTTATTATTCTATGATCTCTATTTATCTCAATCCTTTCTTAAATAGTAAAGTCATGTACCAATTACAATTCACCATACATATATTTTTATTCGTATATTATAAATTTCATTCGTATGTTTTGAAGAAAATTAGTGTTTAATCTATATGATTTAAAAGTCTAAACTTTAATTTTCATGATTTAGAAAAATCTAGAAATTTAATTTCTATCGTTTGAAAAATTAGAATTTAGTTCTTTCATAATTGTTAGTAAATACAATACGTCAGTTATATGTTTAATGATGAGGGTACGAGATAACTCATTTAATTACTTTCTTTATAAAACAACCTATTTAATTATTAAATGCAAATTAATCACCAACTACCATTTTTATATATTAAAAAAAAATCACCAACCATTAACCACTTTTTTTTTTCCTAAAAAAAAACCCATTAGTAACCCATTGCAACCAAATATACGTTTAAAATCATGGTTGATAATTTTGTTTTTTTAATTACTTAATGATTTTTTAAATAAGATTAAAAAATAAAATAAAAAACCTAAATATGAATGCAAAAAGAGCCGTAATTAATAGAAAAAGGTAAAAATGTTCTAAAAATCAAAATTTTAGAAAAAAAATTAAAAATATGAAAAAAAAGAAAGTCGGTAAGAATCCATATATATATATATTTTTTTTTTTTTTTTTGAGATAGATACACACTCTACATGAGTAACCATGCCCGTTCCTAGGCTCGACACCGGAATACATCAAAGAAACGGTATTTAATTCTTATATATTTAGGAGGCGTTTGTTTGTGAGTTTTAATTAAATGTGAGAAGTTATGTTTTATTAAATGCTTGTTTGGAAAGCCAAAAAATAGAGCATTTAAGTGTTCAAAAAATCCAAAAATAATTACATGTACTCCAAATAAATGCTCAATAAATCCATAAAATAAGTGCTCCAAAACTGTTATTACAATTACCCTACCAAAACCACCATGCAAACAAGCAATTATCTCGAAAATCACAACAAAACCACCACACAAACAAACAACCATATACAAATTTATTTCCAAAACCATGAAACAAACAAGTATTTTGATTATAAACATTCAACTAAAATTATCAAACAAACGAGCAATTATAAAAATAAAAATATCTAAACACTCCTAATAACTTCTCATACATAAACACTCAAAATAAGCGCTTCATAAAATCTCAATTTAACTCCCCCAATTTACATTTAAAAGAGGAAAAAAAAAACTAATTAAAATAATTTTTGAAAGAACGACGGTCTTTTTGTTGCCTTATTTAAGAGCAACTCCCTCCTCTCTTGCTCTATCTCGCCGTTCTGGATCTCAGGGTTTTGCTCGGGTTTCAGATTTCTATAGATTGCATAATATATTTCGTTCATCCTGTTCTAATTGTGTATCCTCCTCCATTTTCGCGGTCTAGGGTTTTGTTTCTGTTCAATTGGCTACTTCGATCGCATTCTTTTCCAGATTATAGCATTGGCAAGTGGTAGTCAATTCAATCTCCAACGTATCCGGAAGCCGTTTCAATTGATGCTCTGCACAAGTTGAACATCCTTTAAGCTTGTTTGAATCTTGGGTTTTTTTTTTTGTTTGTTTGTTTCTGAACGCGAATTTTGTTCTCAGTTCGATTTTGGATGGATTAGGGTTTCTCTCAGGTGCGAAACTTTTGAGCTTCGGATTTCTTTTCTATTGTGGTTGTGTAATGATGCTTTATTTTATTGAAATTTGTATTACCCTCCATCTGCGCATGATTTTCCATCTGTAGATCGTTGTTTATGTCTGATTTATGAGAGCTAGCGAATTACGTGGGGGATTTCTAGTTCTTTCATTTCTCTTGATCTTTCCGTTAACGAGCCAGGTTCGAAGTGGGGGGTTAATTCATGGGTACTTGTGCAGAGTGGTGATATGAATGTTTGAATATGAACGATGGAGGTGGGGAGGTTGGAAAAGGGCATGAAAGACCAAAGACAAGAAGGAATTTGGGCAGTGAAGATTTCCAACGGGCGCTTGCCAAGATTGCTGTAGCTCAAATATGTGAGAGTGAGGGGTTTCAAACTTTCCAGCAGTCTGCTCTCGAAACATTGACTGACATTGCAGTTCGGTATATTCAGAACATAGGAAAGACTTCAAATTTTTGTGCTAATCTTGCTGGCAGAACGGAATGTAATGTATTCGATATTATTCAAGCACTAGAAGATTTGGGGTCTGTCCAAGGATTTGCAGGTGCTTCAGATATTGAACATTGTCTCGCAAGTTCCTGCACAGTCAAAGAGATTGCTCGTTATGTTGCTCAAGCAGAAGAAATCCCATTTGCATATGCGGTTCCCAAATTTCCAGTCGTCAAGGAGCGAAAGCTGAGGCCTAGTTTTTTGCAAATCGAGAAAGAACCTCCGGGAGAGCACATACCCTCTTGGTTGCCTGCATTCCCTGATCCCGATACGTACATCGAGTCAACCGATGTGGAGGAGAAGGAAGTGGAGCCTGAAACAATTAAAGCTGAGCCAGAACAACAATGTAAAAGTGGAGAACATTCCCTGAGGAATTTGCAGCAGTGGTTGTTTTGCAATGGATTTGAAGGAACCCGAAGAGAAGGCCCTAGAAATGCAGCTATGGCCAACCAAACACAAGAAAGTAGTAACCCCTTTCTTGCTCCTCCCCTGCAATTCGGCGAGAAGGAAGTTTCTTCGGTCGTTCTTCCAGAGAAGATCTTGAACAAATCAAGCTTTGAACATCCTGTCCCTGTCAGGGAGAACTGTCTCGTGGCTACCCATGTCTCAGTGCTGGAGACCTTTGCTCCTGCTATTGAATCAATAAAGAACAATTTATACGAATCTGAGGGAAAATTGTCTCTGAATAGGAGATCCACTGTACAGTTTAAGATTGGGTCTGGAAAGAAGCCTGTAGGTAGCACAATAGAATTCAAGGCACAAAACAATGGTGTGAAGAAGCCTTCAGCTTGGTATTTAGGGGAAGACGAGAAGGATGGCAAGAAAAGAAAGGCCGAGAAGATACTGAAGGACTCAATGGAGAACTCCAATGAGCTATCTCAGTTGTAATTAGGTTGCTTGATTAAAATTTGTACAAGAAATTTAAGCGACTGGCTGCAGTTTTTCCAGATTGTGAAAATTACTGACATTTGTATTGTGTCTGGATATTAGCATTATAGAATGAAAGATCAAATTTGTGGGAAGAGAGATTTCAGTTTAGCGAATTTTTGAGGTATGCTCACGTTTATTACAAACCAATTCACCTTTTTCTATAATAAATTTTTCATTTGGAAACGTATTAGTTGGGGAATACACATATCTAAGGTAGGGTTGGTGTTAAACTTGAGCTTTTCGTTAATATCATCCTAACTAATAAAGTTCCGACTTTCGGGGGGAGATCAAAAGAAAAGGAGGGAGTATATGATAACGCATAGTTTAATTTACCATCTGTGTTATGTAGGAGTTATCTTTTCCCCTCTGCGTAGAGAGAAAAAACACTTCTAATAGTTATTATGATAATGGAGGAAAGTTTTTTGGTTACATGGATCTTCTCTTGTACATAATTGTTCTTCCTTGCATTTTATCTATTCGTATTCCATTCTTAATTTTTTTTTTTGTTTTTCTTCCCCTAATTGATAAGACCTAAACTATATTGGATTATAAAATGAATAGAAAATACAAAGATAACCAAGTTTTAATAGGACTTGGAACCTCCCATCTC